>JARYGA010010233.1:0-25737 GCA_030545235.1 Helianthus tuberosus
AAGTGATTATAACATCTGATGGTCTTACATCCACTGTCCTGATACAACTGCTGCAGCTCTTCTAACTCCTGATAAAGCCAAAAGACTGCTGAGAACTAAGCACTGCTGATGAAAAAGCACTGCCCAATCAAGGACTGATCAACCTTGAGGAAAGCACTGACATAAAGAGAGAACAGTAGTTTAGTATATCATCTGTTTTATGTATAGTCAGTGGTTAGGTTTAGCAGTGTTTGTATAAGACCAGTAGATACAGGTTGTTAGACTGTTAGACGTCGCTTTCATGGTGACGTCAGCTGAGATGCCTCAGTGGTTTGGATCGTCTATAAATGGAACAGTACTCTGTACTGTTACATTTGATTCGTTTTGAGGGAGTTCTTCTCCTCAATTCAATCCTTTCATCTTGTGCAATCCAACCTTCGGGCATCAGGCTGAGGGGGAGCTTAGTTTGTAAGCATGTTTGTAATCATTTGTTTCGTATTGTAAATCTTTTGACTAAATGAATTGCATATGCTTTTTCAAAACTATTTTCATCTTTGATTGTGTTCACAAAGTTTGTTATTCATTTCCGCTGCACTTTACATTGTTTCATATTCATTCTTTGTTCAAATTACACAAACAAACACAATCATGAGAGCCTCCGATCCTAACAAATAGGGTTATACATCTAAGCACCATTAATACAGTTTGGACCTAGGTACAGAGGGTTAGTTCTAATGGGTTTGGGGAGCCCTACTCTTGGTCATGGACCCATACAGAAGAGTGCGTTTGTGTCCCAGTTGATAGTAGTCGACACAAAATCGTCTAGGTTTGGATTGCTTCCTTTTTCATCACACATATTAATGTCCTTGCAAAACATTAATGATCAAATATTTCATTGACGCTTTACATACTACATCATACAGTTTACAACTCATCTTTTACAACTAAACTGCATCAACTCACCAACTTTTGTTGATGTTTTCCAAACTTAACATGTATTTCAGGGAATTAGTGGACCATGACGGGATTCTCAACAAGTTAAAAAGTATCAGAACTCCATGCCATCTTTTGGAGGGTTTAAACCTTAGTAGTTTACTTTCATTTTAATGTATTAAATAATGACACTTTACTTTTCATGTTAATGGTTTGTAACCGACACACTAAACTTATGTCGTGATCTTTTGAAACAAATATGTAATGGCAATGGAGTATGTTTTATTCATATAGTATGTTCACGTACTTCGATATTTATGCAATGAAAAGCATACAGATCACACCACGCGCTTCCGCTATGAGCGGGTGTGACAGGTTGGTATCAGAGCATCGATTGTAGTGAACCGGGATTCTTTCTCGAGTCTAAGTCTACAATCACTAGGGATCTCTCACGAAAACCATTTAAACATAAAAGGTTTTCATTTGCATAAACAGTTTTCATGGTCCATTTCAAACAAGAATTCATCTCATACAAATCAAGCAAGGACATGAAGTGTCTTAGTCGCTAAATGGTAGACATGAAACCTTAAGTTAATCCACACAACTCAATTAGGATAACTTAAAATGAACATTATGTGAATCATACATTTTGTGTATATATGTAAAGTAACAATTAATCATTAATACATATGTCGAACAACTTATTTCCCCAGGTTACAATGTCTTCATCTGAGGGTAGCAATGTGTACGATGATGTGGATCCCATGGAGTTAGTATCCGACGACGAGGTTGTGCTGAAAGTTCAGGTTAATATCTCAGACAACGAATATGCATCGGATGATGACTTGGGCGACTTTCAGCCGTTCGCACTACTAGATGACATTATCGATGATGATGTGTTAGCTATTCCCCCTCTGCTCAATGGCATAGTTATTATGGGTCACCCAGAGGGTGAACACGTGGTTAAGGTTATACCCTTTGACGTCCTTCCTCTTGCTGCCATACCTTTTATCGTCGACCTCGACGATGAAGACGACGTTATTCCAGTGATTCCAGTGGATCACGTGGATACTGACTTAGGAGATAGGGAAGTTTTCGACGTGGTTATTTTAGATGTCGCATCACCTGTGGTCTTGGTGAATGGTGATGGACATTTCTTCAGATTCAGACACCGATTCAGATGCTCCCTCTTATGCACCTATTACTTCATCTACACTCCAGGCCGTTGGCCTACACAGATACCCAGACTTTGGGGATGATATCAAGCTAGCTGAACCAGTCATCCCTGCGCCTATGCCGAGTCTTACTCCACCACATGTCCCAGTTCACGCACCTACTGATGAGCCTATTCAGGCCCCTGTTTTAGATGGATCTATGGATCGCATACGACTCATGCGTTTTACTTCTACCAGTTTACCCACTCATCACCCAGACGAGGCAGGACCTTCAGGACACGCACATATCCCACCTGGAGAGACCGACCCTTATTATCCACCGCATGTTCCAGTCGAGCATCTTGCGACACCGTACTCTCCACCACATGTTATGCCTACTGTTGACCCGTACCATCCATCTCACTATCCAGGTGTCTCTACTGATGACCTTATTCTCTCGTTACAACTTCAGGTCGACATACTCTTTAGCAGACTTCATGAGCTGCAGCAGCTTGCTGAGGCTTGACCTCCACCCCCACCAGTTCATTCACCACCACATGCTCCACCACCACCACCTGAGTTACCACCCGTTGACTTACGTGCTCGTGTACTGATGCTCGAGCAGCAGATAGACTTTCTTATCCGTCGAGTCCATGAACTCGAGGAGGAGGTTACTCATCTTCACAGTTTTGTACTTCTGACTCCAGCACCTATCCTCCCTCCACCATAGACGTTCACTTGCAGGTTATCTTTTGGGATGGGATATAGTTACCCGTTTTTGTGTACATAGTGACTTTACACCGAGTTTTGAAGGCAACCGAAAGACAGCAGCTCACGCAATTTGAAGGAAGATTTTGTTACCACTTTTTATATACTAGACTAGTATGACCGGGTTATGTAGCCCGAGTCCATTTTGTTTCCTTTCAAACGATTATGTAATTGGTTGACTGATATATATGAAAAACTTGGTGTTACCTTTTATATGCATATGAATGTTTAAATGTACATGTTGTATTTCTTATGTTGATTGATTTACTCGCACGATATATTCTTGGTGATATTGCTATTAATGTTATAATTTTTTTTAATACTTAGTAAAAATATTTAGTAATCAAATCAACGCCTAATCTTTATCTTATTCTCCTTTGGAAGAATCATGCCACCCTGAAGGAGAACTCTACGTTCACGAACAGTTAATCCACCTCTACCCCCACCGATGCCTTCGACTGAGGCAGAACTGAACGAGGTGTCGCATGCCGAGAACAGTGGTGGCACTGGCGGATCAGGCGGCCAGGCACAAGGCGGCACTTCTGGCGGAAACAATATGTCTGGTAATACTTAAGTTGTTTTGATTACAACTCATCCAATTACTTTTATAATCTATTCATGCGTTTCACTGTTTGCTCATTCATAATCCGTTCGTCCAATTTCAGGGTGCACGTTCAAGCAGTTTCTGGACTGCAAGCCTCTGAACTATGATGGGATAGGCGGTGTTGTGGCTTTCGTGCGATGGACTGAGAAAACATATTCCACCATTAGAATGAGCAGATGTTCCGCTGATCATCATGTCACTTTCGTCACTGGCCTGTTTCTCAACGAGGCCCTTACATGGTGGAACTTACAAGTGCAAACTTTGGGTGATAACGCTGCTTATGCACTGACATGGGATGAACTGAAGGAACGTATGAGGGATAAATATTGTTCGCATCTTGAACTCCAGAAGTTGGAGAATGAATTTTGGAACCTTACCATGATTGGAGCTGATATCACTGGATATACGCAAAGGTTTCACGACTTGTCTCGCGTGATCCGAAGTCTAGTTACTGCAGCTGAACCCGCGACTATTACTCAGGCTGTGACTCTAGCCGTGAGTCTCACTGAGGATGGAGTTAGGATGAATAAGTTCTCGGTGAAAGGGGATGAGAAGAAGGAAGCGCATGTCGAGTTTTCCAACAGTGGGAAGAGGAAGTACTCGAACTTCAAGAAGGGAACCCGTGGTAATAACAACAACAACACTAACAACAACCACAACCACAACAACAATAACCCCAACAATAACAACAGCAGGAGACAGAATAACCCGCCAAAGGATGCAAGAGCGTTTGCAGCCACAAACGACAATGGTCCTAGGAAGTACGCTGGTACTTTACCCAAGTGTGAGCGATGCAAATACCATCACTTGGGCGATTGTCGGGTAGTCAAGTGTGACAAGTGTGGCAAGAATGGCCACCAAACTGAAGCATGTTGGGGAATGGGAACTAGTACTGGAACGGGAAGTGGAAATGGTAACAAGAACGGGAACGGTAACGGGCGTGGACAAGGATGTTTTGGATGCGGAAGCAAAGATCACTTCAAGAAAGACTGTCCTAAGGAAAACCCAACTCATGGCATGTCACACCCCGACCACGTATAACATACAAAACGTGGCGGAAAATGGCGGGGAGTGTTGTAACAGAATTAATTGTTTCATAACCATGGCATTCAAAGTTGTATTTTATTTATCAACAAGCGTGTTACATTGTCAATACAGGAAATAAAGAGTTCAGAACATAATTAAACTAAGTCTATCTTCATTTTATGTCTCTAAGGCACAGGTCCGCCCTAGTGTCACGATCATCATCCTACGGAAAAGCTCCTGAAAACACATGTGAAAATAGGTACGTCAGCATAAAAATGCCTGTGAGATACATAGGTTTTGTGAAAATAGGATTCATGACTTATAAGTTTAGGAAAAATTGTTTAATAACAGTCAGTCATGAACCTTGTAAGTTGTTTTGTAAATCATTCAAAAGTCATGATATGTATAAATAAGAGAATAATGTAATGTTAAATGAAAATCAAGAAAATGAGTTTGAATAAGATAAGTTGTTTTTGTAAATCAATGTCTTGTGAAAATAAGTTGATTATGTAAAATTTGTAATATGTCAAATATCGAAATGATTTAAATAACGCTATGGTATGTAATATAATACAAACATTTATATATAGGAAGTACCAGCGGCGTATCCACCATGCTTATATCATATTACTCACATCTCGTTACTCAAGTCACTTAAACAAACCACCAATGTATAAAGTCTATGTTTAAACCAATAGTCAAAAGTCCTTGTATAAACCATGTCAAATGTTTAAAAGTCCAAAAGTAGTCAAGTAATGTGTAACAAAAGTTATGTATTTGTAAGTAAAGTATTGTCACATAAACCAAATGTAGAAATGTACAAAACAATGTATTCTGAATTTATAAAAAAGTTATGTTTTGTAAAGTAATGCATGTTACATTGATACAAACATTTATGTGGTAAGTTAACGCATACATTCAAGCCTTGAGACAGTCGGATAACCCTTTCAGTCAAGGTTATCAAAAGAAATGTTTTCGGATTCAGTCATTCCTTACATCCAAACAAACCCGGGATGTTAGGAATGGGATTTGTCAAGTCCTATGGTACCACTACTTACTACCGAGCAGCGTAGCAAATGTTAATGAACGTAATAAAGACCCGTTTGTGCAAACCAAATGTCATAGCAGTTGTATACATGTCATATGAAAACAATGTACTAAGTATGCTAAGTTAACATACAAAGCAGAAAAATCTTGTAAGTCAATGTGCTAGCATGCTATCAGTCAACATACATAGCAGAAATGTAATGTAAAACAATGTACTAAGTATGCACACAATGGACATACATAGCATGAAATGAAATGAAATCATGTACTATAATGTACTAACAAACATAGACGGTATATAATGTGCAAACAGGAAAGCATGAAAGTAACAAGTAGGCACATGTGTTTCACCCCAAAACAGTTTGGAAAACAGTAAAAGAGGGGTCTATGTACTCACTTGAGATTGCTCAGAAGTCCTAAGATAATCACCGAGCAATGCTAGAGATCGCGGATATCAAACGTCACCTAATATAGGTAACTACATTAATAATCCGGACCTATAATCGGAAGATCGGGTAGCATGAGGGTTTGTAAACCAAATGAGTGTAGGAACTCATGTAATATGGTTGAACAAAGCCTACATACTAAATGAAACCTAACCTAAGTGTTTGTGACCCATTACGACCCGTTTAGGTAGCTTATGCTACTTTAATGCGTCGTTCGCGTGAAACGCGTTCGGACCGCCTAACTAGTCCTATGACAAGTGTTATATGCCTAAACATGTTACATAATAAGTTATGTGACAAAAGTTTAGGTTACATATGCTTAATTACCATTTATACATGAAAAGGGTATTCTAGTAATTTAACTAAGGCATATAAACTACCTATCATACAACTATTTAAACGAAGCGACCATAAGGTATAACCTCGGAAGGTTATTCCCTATATACTATGGTCACCTAATGTGTTTGGTCGGATCCTAATGATCGACCAAATGGGTTGGGTTCGAAGGTATAAGCGATTTATGAGATCGTGGTAATCAGTAGGCATAGTCCCAAGGGACTATAACCATCGTGATTACAATCACGTTGCGAAGTTCAAACGAACTTCGCATTGA
This sequence comes from Helianthus tuberosus, assembly GCA_030545235.1. Taxonomy (NCBI): domain Eukaryota; kingdom Viridiplantae; phylum Streptophyta; class Magnoliopsida; order Asterales; family Asteraceae; genus Helianthus; species Helianthus tuberosus. The sequence goes on from JARYGA010010233.1 coordinate 6,571, forward strand.
CCATAAACTGGTCAACGTAGAAAGTCAAACAAATTTTGACTTTCAGACTCGAAAAGCAATAAAAGAACGAAGGAACACTTACGAAGGGTCCCCGAATGCTAATCTAGATCAAAATAGCTCAGGTATGAAACAAAGGTTTCAACTTAGAGCACAATTGATCAGATTCTTGTGAGGAATGAGTGAAAATGTGATGGGTATTTATAGATATCGGTCCACCGTTAGGATCGTTTCTTGGAAAAGAGGGAATGATCTAGCCCGTACACTTGTCAAGATGTTGTGGTAACTAAAAATGGTTCCTCATGAGCTGAAAGGGCAAATTAGAATGTGTGGTTGTGAATTAATCAGCTGAAATCTGCTGATTAGATGATCTTATCTGATCTGGGAGCCTGATGCGGCCCGCTTCAGGATCAGGCAAAACTCAGGCGGGCCGCCTGGCCTTGTCTGATCAGCAACATGTTTCAGAAGTTACAGTTTTGGTCCCTGCACGTGTTTAAAGCCATTTCCGACACTTCTAAGGCCCGTAAAGCCAACTTTAAGGCCCTAAAATGATGCCTAGACATTGTGGACATGAAACATGCTCAAAAATAAGTCGGATGTTGGTTCGTTTGGTCGTACGAACGCGATGTTCGCTTAATTACGACGGAATGCGCACAAGCGCGTAAAATGATCCAAATGACGCAACGAATGAATTTCTCTTATGCCAAACACTAAAATAAAATATTTTAGTGCTTACATAAATTTTTGGATGTCCAGATGTATTCAGAACGTAAGTTATGCGCGAAAGTGCAAACTTGTGCACTTTTTGACACTTTTAGTCCCTGAATGACCCAAAAGTTTATTTTAGCATACCGAACCCCTCAAAGCCTATTTCTAAGCTATGTAAATGATATTTATGGTATGTTTAACTCATGGTCATGTTCCAGAATGTTCGTTACAGTTTAAATTGGCATACTTTCGCAGTTTGTCAAGTTTAGTCCCTGTAGACGAATAAATTTGTTTTTGCCATACCAATGCCTTCAAAACTTATTTCTAAGTTATGTAAAGGTTATTTAAGGTATGTTAAGTATATGTTGATCTTCCGGAGTATTTGTCGTATTAAACTGATTACGTTTACGCATCAGTTTGCGTAAAACTCTCCAGAAAGCGATGTAGAGTTTGAAATTACATAAAAGTCAAAACATGAAAAATGTAAAACACAACCAAACAAACATTGATATCAAATAACATTGTTTTATTGATAATAGAACTGTTCATAATGATTACAAGCACGGATGTTACAGTCTCCCCTACTTGTGGAAATTTCGTCCGGAAATTTATTTAAAGGAAACTCGTGGGAAAAGATGCGGATATTTCGCCTTCATTTGATCTTCGCGTTCCCAAGTAAACTCGGGTCCTCGTTTAGCTTCCCAGCAAACTTTTTCCAAAGGAATGCGCTTGCGTTTGAGCCACTTGACTTCACGTTCCATGATTTCCACTGGCTTCTCAACAAATTTCAGTGTTTTGCCAACACGAATTTCGTCAAGCGGTATGTGGAGGTTCTCATCAGCTAAACACCTCTTGAGATTGGACACGTGAAAAGTTGGATGAACATTTCCAAGTTCAGGAGGTAACTCAAGTCTGTAGGCTACCTTTCCGATTCTTTCGACGATCTTGAATGGTCCAACGTATCTTGGTGCAAGTTTTCCTTTCTTTCCAAATCTGATCACACCTTTCCAAGGTGAGACCTTAAGTAATACTCGATCACCGACTTGAAATTCCAAGGGCTTGCGTTTTGGATCCGCGTAACTCTTTTGACGGCTTCTAGCTGTCTGAAGGTTATCACGAACTTTCTTTATCTTATCAGTTGTCTCTAAAATGAGAGCAGGTCCAGTAAGTTGAGCCTCGCCGATCTCATTCCAGCAGACTGGTGAACGACATTTTCGACCATAGAGAGCCTCGAAAGGAGCCATTTTGATGCTGGTATGATAACTGTTGTTGTAGGAGAATTCAATCAACTTAAGATGTGAATCCCAACTACCACCAAGATCGATCACACAAGCTCTAAGCATATCCTCCAGAGTCTGGATTGTTCTCTCAGATTGACCATCCGTTTGCGGATGATAAGCCGTGCTCAGATTAAGTTGAGTCCCCATAGCAGATTGCATGGTTCTCCAAAAATGAGAAGTGAAACGAGCATCTCTGTCAGAAATGATGTTCAAAGGAACACCATGTCGGGCTACAATTTCATCCACATAGATTTTAGCAAGTCTGTCAGCAGGAAAATCCTCACGGATTGGCAAGAAATGCGCTGACTTAGTAAGACGATCAACAACTACCCAGATGGCATCATGACCATTCTTAGTGCGCGGAAGTTTGGTAATGAGATCCATAGTAATGTTTTCCCATTTCCAAACTGGGATCTCTGGTTGCACCAATAAACCAGAAGGACGCTGATGTTCAGCCTTAACTTTAAGACAAGTAAGGCATTTTGATACGTATAAGGCAATGTCTTTCTTCATACCAGGCCACCAATAGTGAATACAAAGATCCTTATACATCTTATCTGAGCCAGGATGAATAGAATAGCGAGACTTGTGGGCTTCATCCATTAGCAAGGTGCGAAGGTTATCTAGGCTTGGGACCCACAAACGGTCCATGAAGTAATACGATCCATTGTCCTTCAGTTCCAGATCAGGTGTTATGTGATAGGGAAATTCCTTATCCATCAAACCTTGTGAAACACAAGATTGTTGAACCTGAGAAATGCGTGCTTGGATATCGGATCGAGCTTGAATAACAGATTGAACACGTACACAATGAAGCTTAGTACGTTCCTTACGACTCAATGCATCAGCTACGACATTCGCCTTACCAGGATGGTAGCGAATTTCGCAGTCATAGTCGTTTAAAAGCTCAACCCAACGTCGTTGCCTCATGTTGAGTTCTTTCTGGTTGAAGATATGCTGAAGACTTTTGTGGTCCGTGAAAACCACACATTTTGTACCGTACAAATAGTGTCTCCAGATCTTTAGAGCGAAAACAACTGCATCCAACTCAAGATCATGAGTGGTGTAGTTCTTCTCATGTATCTTCAACTGCCTCGATGCGTATGCTATGACTTTGTTCCTTTGCATCAGAACACAGCCAAGACCTAATTTAGATGCATCGCAATAAACGACGAAGTCATCATTGCCCTCAGGCAAAGTTAGAACAGGCGCGTCACAAAGTTTCTGCTTTAAGTGTTGAAAAGCTTCCTCTTGTTTGAATCCCCAATCAAAGGGTTTGTTCTTCTGAGTTAGAGCAGTTAGAGGAACTGCAATTTTCGAGAAATTCTCAATGAAGCGGCGGTAATTGTCACACCCCCAAAATCCACCTGCGGAGTACTACCGCTTGGAGGCGTGACTGACCAGGATCCAGCCACCAATCATATTGAACATGCAAATAAGTAGTTATAAAATCCAACCAATACAATTGGTGTCCAAACAAAACATAGTTTAAGTTGCAAGCGGAAGCATAACGTTTAAAACCAAAACATAAGTTTAATTGTTTCAAGGTTTAACATGGCACACAGCTGTCCATGTCCCACAACGACTCTCTTCCATGCAAGCTCCAGCTAAGTACCTATTGACCTGCAAAGCATGTAGTAACGAGTCAACAACAAGTTGAGTGAGTTCACGGTTGGGTCTTCGTTTTAAGTTGTTTCGAAAACAGTTTCCTTTAACTGGCATCCTGCCGTGGGGGTTACCCCATAGTTGAAAAACGTGACTTGTTCATTCCTGGTTACTCTGGCAATCCAGCCGTGGGGGCTACCCCGTGTTAGTTGTCTGGCATTTCGCCCGTGGGGGCTACCCCATGTATACACTAGACTCGTTACCTTGTCGACTGCTGACTGTAGTCATGTTTATGTGCCCTGAAACTGTCAATGTCTATCATCATTGACGTGCCCCAGATCCATTAGTTCACGCCCGTCCTCTGCGGCACGGTGTGAGGTTTGTCAGACCTAAATAGCGCTATCTAACTAATGACCCGCTCGCCATTGGCCCGGCGATTAAGTCGATATAAAAAGGAGGGACTTCGTGATAGAGTTTTGGTCTAGTACGAGTTATCTGTCCATGAGGACGAGGAATTTATATTCCCGAACCGATGCTGTCCTACCCAAGGAGGACAAGGAACCCATGTTCCTTAACCCCATTCCCAACCCCTGGGAATCCCATGCTTTGTAGAGGGTGTGAACTCACCTTGGTTTGCTCGGCAGATACACAGAAAAGTCAATCAAGTTGTAAGTGGTCAACTACGTCCTAACATAGATATCATTCAAGTCAGGTTCATATCCAAGTAGTGCACGCATGTTCTACACGTATACTAGCAAGTTGCATACAGGTATGATTCATGGCATACACGTATAAACATGGCGGTTTACAATAATACCTATGAGTTGAACAGTAGCATGTATACAAGTAAACAAAGCCCAAAAGTCCGGCCCAATCCTAAGCCCGTAACAATGCAAGTCCAAACAGTGCACGTGTACATAGTCTCGAGTCGAGACTGTGCGGTCTCGAGTCGCACATATGAGTTCTCGAGTCGCAACCGTGGATGTCTCGGGTCATGTCTCGAGTCGCAACAAGACTCGCAACCCTGATCTCGAGTCATGCTGTTTTGTGCTGGCATTGTGTGGTCTCGAGTCGAGACTAGAGAGTTCTCGACTCGTAACCTGTGTCGAAATCCCCGGTCTCGAGTTGTCATCCATCTGGTCTCGAGTCGAGACAGAAGGTCTCGACAGGAACATCTGCTGACTTCCGACATTGTACTAAACCAATAGAATTTCATGATCATGATATGGTGTACTAGCCAATAACACTGCACTAACATGTTTCCTTGTCTAACATTAACCGAAATGGATCAAACATATCAATTTCAAATATCTTTCATGATCTTCAAGTAGTTCATCTTTCAAAATCAACATATTCATCCCACATAGCTATGCATTTCATGGATCCGAATCATGACATATACTCTAGATATCAATAATCATTTTTTTGTGGATCATTATCAAACAAAGTACTTGTTCTATAACCTCTAACATAAAATCGGATGATCATGAATAATCCTAAGCTTATCATTCTTTTGTTATTTCAAAACATCTTGTTCAAATGTTATTCTACAAAAGTCATGTTCTCCTAAGCATGTATCATTTAACAAACAAGAACTCGTTAAATCAAACAAACACTTTATAATCAAACAATAGTCACGATTGCATATCATTACATATTCATACTTAAACCATGTTTGCACTTATGTTTGTAAATAAACCACTAACCGGTTGTGAGAAGGTACCGAGTTGGTAAGGAAGATGAGTAAAATGGAGTGTCCGAGTGATGATGATGAGCTTAACCGAGTCTCCTTGTGGTCACCGGTTTGATCCAAGAAGAAGGAGAAGAATGTTGTGGCTTAGGGTTTTAGTGAGAGAGAGGGGGAGTGTGTGTGTAGGTTGCTCAAAAATGGTGATGTTGGCTCACTACAAAGGTTATATACTAGCTTTAAGTTGATGCACCCTAATGGGCTTTTCGGATGGATTAAATGAGGTGTGTGGCCCAACCGGCCCATCTGTTGCACTGTTCACTCGAGACCGCATGGTCTCGAGTCGGGTTCTTGTGCCTCGGGTCATATAATACATGCATACATATAAGCACAACATATAAACATAACACATAATCACATAGGATGTTCACTTATATCATTAAACCAACAAGTCACATAACGTTCAAGCATGTTACATCAAGTTACAACGAAGGGTTCTAAATTTCGAGTTGTCACATCATCCCCAAGTTGAAATAAATTTCGTCCAGAAATTTGGTAAGCACTCACTGAGGAAGCTAGTTAGTTGTATGGTTTTCCTGGTTTTCCTGGGGTGTCACATCCACCCCTCGTTGATCTGGAATTTCGTCCCGAAATTCCGTAGCTTCCGCCTCAGTAGTGGTTGTACCGTTTGCGAACAGTTGGGGATACTTTTGTTTCATCTGATCTTTGCGTTCCCAGGTGAACTCTCGGCCGCGACGTGAGTTCCAACGAACTCAAACGAGAGGTATTCTAGTGTTCTTGAGGACCTTAACATCCCGGTCCGTGATTTCAACTGGTTCCTCGACGAATCGCAACTGCTCGTCGATAGTGAGTTCCTTCAGAGGAACTATGTGGGTCTCATCTGACAGACATTTCTTCAGATTCGACACGTGGAAAACGTTGTGAACTGCACCGAGTTCTGCTGGTAAGTTCAGTCTGTAGGCCACCCTGCCTATTTTCTCGATGATTTCGAAAGGTCCGACGTATCGTGGGTTAAGCTTGCCCCGTTTACCAAAACGAACCACACCCTTCCAGGGTGAAACTTTGAGTAGTACCCGCTCCCCAACCTGGAGCTCAAGTGGTTTCCTGCCCTTATCGGCGTAGACTTTCTGACGGTCACGAGCTGCCGCCATGCGTTGTCGAATTTGAGCAATTCGTTCGGTTGTGTCTACCACATGTTCTGGACCAGTGATCTGACTATCTCCCACCTCTGCCCAACAAAGAGGTGACCGGCATTTACGCCCGTACAATGCCTCAAACGGAGCAGCTTTAATGCTGGTGTGGTAGTTGTTATTGTACGAGAATTCCACAAGTGGCAGGTGCTTTTCCCAGTTGTTGCCAAAGTCGATTACACATGCACGAAGCATGTCTTCTAAGGTTTGAATAGTGCGCTCGGACTGCCCGTCCGTCTGAGGGTGATACGCTGTGCTCATATCTAAACGTGAGCCAAAGGATTTGTGCATTGGTTGCCACAGTTCTGAGGTAAAACGTGCATCTCGATCCGAGATAATAGAGGTGGGCACCCCGTGCCTCGAGACAACTTCCTTGAGGTATACTTCTGCAAGAGTGGAGAATTTATCCGTCTCCTTGATAGCCAAGAAGTGAGCGGACTTTGTGAGTCGATCCACGATCACCCAAATAGTATCGTTACCTCGTTGAGATCTAGGTAGGCCGGTAACAAAATCCATGGAAATTTGCTCCCATTTCCATTGCGGAATCTCTGGTTGTTGGAGTAGGCCTGAGGGTTTCTGGTATTCAGACTTGACTCTCGCACAAGTGAAACACTTACTGACGTAAGTTGCTATGTGGGCCTTCATGCTAGGCCACCAATACGTAGTTTTGATATCATGGTACATCTTATCTGAACCAGGATGTACTGAGTAGCGAGACTTGTGTGCTTCATCCATCACAAGCTCTCGTAAGTTGCCATAGAGTGGGACCCAAATGCGTCCCGTTACGTAGTAAGCACCGTCTTCCTTCTGTTCTAAGCGTTGCCTTGAGCCGCGTAGGGCTTCAGCCCTGACGTTTCCTGGTTTCAATGCTTCTACCTGAGCGTCTCGTATTTGGGAAGGAAGACTAGAATGTATAGTGAGTTGTAAAGCTCGCACACGCTTAGGTGCATTATCCTTTCGATCGAGGGCGTCAGCCACAACATTGGCCTTTCCAGGATGGTACTTGATTGCACATTCATAATCGTTTAACAACTCGACCCATCGTCGTTGACGCATGTTTAGCTCCTTCTATTTGAAGATGTGCTCGAGGCTCCTGTGGTCGGTGTAAATGGTGCACTTGGTACCATACAGGTAATGTCTCCATATCTTAAGTGCAAAAACAACAGCTCCCAGCTCTAAATCATGTGTAGTGTAGTTCTTTTCATGAACTTTAAGTTGGCGTGAGGCGTAGGCTATAACTTTATCCCGTTGCATCAGTACGCAACCAAGACCTTGAATCGATGCGTCGCAGTAGACCACGAAGTCGTCTGTGCCCTCTGGCAATGAAAGGATAGGTGCGCTGCAAAGTCTATCATTTAAATGTTGAAATGCTAACTCCTGTGCGTTTCCCCATCGATAAACAACGCCTTTCTGCGTTAGTGAGGTGAGAGGCTGTGCAATCTTAGAAAAATCCTTAATGAATCTCCTGTAGTAACCTGCCAATCCCAAGAATTGGCGAATTTCCTTTGGTGTACGAGGCGCAGGCCAGTTCTTAATCGAGTCTACCTTGGATGGATCAACATGAATCCCATCCTTGTTTACCACGTGGCCTAGGAAATGGACTTCATGAAGCCAGAAGTCGCATTTCGAGAACTTTGCATACAGCTGTTCTGTTCGAAGGAGTTCCAGGATAAGACGTAGATGTTGCTCGTGTTCCTCCTGACTCTTAGAATAGATCAGGATGTCGTCGATGAAGACTATAATGAACTTGTCCAGATAAGGCTTGCACACTCGATTCATCAAGTCCATGAAAACCGCAGGGGCGTTTGTCAGCCCAAAAGGCATGACCAAAAACTCATGGTGTCCATAACGGGTTCTAAAAGCTGTTTTGGAGACGTCCTCTTCTCGGACTCTCAGCTGGTGATATCCCGATCTCAAATCAATCTTTGAATAGTAGCTCGACCCTTGCAGCTGGTCGAACAAGTCGTCAATACGCGGTAGAGGGTAGCGGTTCTTCACCGTCACCTTGTTGAGTTCCCGGTAGTCGATGCACATTCTGAAGGTGCCGTCTTTCTTCTTCACAAATAGCACTGGAGCTCCCCAGGGCGATGAGCTAGGACGAATAAAACCCTTATCCAAGATTTCTTGCAGTTGCGTAGAGAGTTCTTCCAACTCTGATGGAGCTAAGCGATAAGGTGCACGAGCTATAGGTGCAGCTCCAGGAGCTAGTTCAATCTGAAATTCGACCTGGCGATGAGGCGGGAGACCAGGTAATTCCTCAGGAAATACCTCAGGATAGTCGCGTACAATTGGAAAATCTTCTATCTTCTTCTCTTTCTACGAGGTGTCAGTAACTAGCGCCAAAATGGCAGTGTGGCCCTTTCTCAAATACTTTTGGGCCTTAAGGAGAGAGATGACGTTCTCAACAGCACTCCTCTTGTCGCCACGAATCATGAGAGGTTTACTACCGGAACCAGGAATGCGAACAACCTTCTCGTTGCAAAGAATCTCTGCTCGGTGTTGGGATAACCAATCCATCCCAATGACAACGTCGAAACTACCCAAGATGATAGGAATAAGGTCGATAGAGAAGGTCTGGTTAGCAAGAACAAGTTTACAACCCTTGACTACGTGTGTGGCCTCTAAGCTCTTACCGTTTGCTAGCTCTACAGTGTGCTTGTTGTTCAAAGGTGTTGGAATACGCTTAAGCATTCGACTAACTTCTAGTGACATGTAGCTAGTATCGGCACCCGAATCAAATAAAACTGTAACATAAAAGTCGTCGAGAAGGAACTTACCCGCCACAACATTGGGGTCATTCCTTGCTTCACGTTGGCCGATCACGAACGCCCACCCCCTGGCTCCATTGTTGTTGTTGTTCCCATTGTTACCATTCCCCTGATTGTTGTTATTGTTGTTGTTGTTGTTGTTCTGGTTCCTGTTCAGTTGGGGACAATCTCTCTTGAAGTGGCCCTCAGCTCCACACTGAAAGAACCCTCTGTTATCACCTTGCTGCTGCTGATGGCGTTGGTTCTGTTGAGCTTGCTGACGATTCTGATTGGCGGGATATAAGCTCCTACAATCCTTTGCAGCGTGACCTGGCTTGTTGCACCGATGACAGTTGCCCCTGGTGCATGGCCCGCTGTGGTGCAGGCTGCAGCGATTGCATTTGGGGTGATTCCCTTTGTACCCACCATGACTTTGACCACCAGACGATTGCTGACTAGGGCTCTTGTAGTCTTCAGTCTTTCTCTGCTGAGACTGAGACTGAACAGAAGTTGAACCCTTGCTTGAAGCTCCATACCATTTCCGTTTGTTGTCACTAGGGACACCTGAAGTAGTTGCAGCACCTACGCGCTTTGGTAACCTGTTCTGCTCCACCGCCTGATCCGTGAGACGGTGAGCCAACTGAACAACCTGCTGGATAGTAGTGAGGTTTGCTGAAGTCACATGACTTTGGATCTCTGGCACCAAGCCCTTGAGAAAGAGTTCAATTCGCTTAAATGGAGGGTCCACCATAGTAGGACACAGTAAGGCAAGCTCATTCGATCTCTTAGTGTACGCCTCAATTTCTGACCCCGTCATCTTGAGGTTGAAGAACTCGACTTCCAGCTTATGAATGTCATCACGACTGCAGTATTCTTCCTTGATCATTTCCTTAAAAGTTTCCCATGGGGTGGCGTTGGCAGCAACCAACCCCAGCATTTGGACCTGAGCGTTCCACCATGTGAGGGCTAAACCCTCGAGAGTACCGGTAGCATACTTCACCCTGCGCGCCTCAGGGCATTCACACATTTCGAACACAGATTCTAGTTTCTCAAACCAGTGGAGGAGGCCTACGGCTCCTTCAGTGCCGCTAAAAGTAGTTGGTCGGCAGTCCATGAAAGTTTTAAAAGTGCACACGGGTGGCTGAGCATGATAACCTATTGTGGGTGAAAGAAAGACAGAGTTTAACACAAAGGTTGGTTCACGAGAGTAGGATTCTAAAGATCCTAGAATGAGTTTGGACTGCAGGATATACCTCCTGCGTGTGCAGCTGCAAGTGCCGCAGCAACCCGTTCGTTAATCAGAGCCGTCAACTGGGCTTGTGTCATGTTAATGCGTCCAGACATGATCTTCATATCAAGAGGAACGTGAGTGAGAGGAGTTCGCGAAGACGCGATGACAGAAGTGAGTAAGTACACACGTGTTCAAGCAACAGTAGTTATACCAACCAAGCATACCATGAGCAATGTACTACGTAACTAACAAGTAGGCAATATATATACAGATCACATCACCTAGAATGTCGAGCCTTGCATGTGGAGTGAAGCATCGTTGTGGATCGTAGAGCACTGTACAGGTTATAGTCTGATTTTAATAAAACCTTTCCCTTATTAAAACCAAGTTCACTATAACCAATGGCTCTGATACCAATCTATCACACCCCCAAAATCCACCTGCGGAGTACTACCGCTTGGAGGCGTGACTGACCAGGATCCAGCCACCAATCATATTGAACAAGCAAATAAGTAGTTATAAAATCCAACCAATACAATTGGTGTCCAAACAAAACATAGTTTAAGTTGCAAGCGGAAGCATAACGTTTAAAACCAAAACATAAATTTAATTGTTTCAAGATTTAACATGGCACACAGCTGTCCATGTCCCACAACGACTCTCTTCCATGCAAGCTCTAGCTAAGTACCTACTGACCTGCAAAGCATGTAGTAACGAGTCAACAACAAGTTGAGTGAGTTCACGGTTGGGTTTTCGTTTTAAGTTGTTTCGAAAACAGTTTCCTTTAACTGGCATCCTGCCGTGGGGGTTACCCCATAGTTGAAAAACGTGACTTGTTCATTCCCGGTTACTCTGGCAATCCAGCCGTGGGGGCTACCCCGTGTTAGTTGTCTGGCATTTCGCCCGTGGGGGCTACCCCATGTATACACTAGACTCGTTACCTTATCGACTGCTGACTGTAGTCATGTTTATGTGCCCTGAAACTGTCAATGTCTATCATCATTGATGTGCCCCAGATCCATTAGTTCACGCCCGTCCTCTGCGGCACGGTGTGAGGTTTGTCAGACCTAAATAGCGCTATCTAACTAATGACCCGCTCGCCATTGGCCCGGCGATTAAGTCGATATAGAAAGGAGAGACTTCGTGATAGAGTTTTGGTCTAGTACGAGTTATCTGTCCATGAGGACGAGGAATTTATATTCCTGAACCGATGCTGTCCTACGCAAGGAGGACGAGGAACCCATGTTCCTTAACCCCATTCCCAACCCCTGGGAATCCCATGCTTTGTAGAGGGTGTGAACTCACCTTGGTTTGCTCGGCAGATACACAGAAAGGTCAATCAAGTTGTAAGTGGTCAACTACGTCCTAACATAGATATCATTCAAGTCAGGTTCATATCCAAGTAGTGCACGCATGTTCTACACGTATACTAGCAAGTTGCATTCAGGTATTATTCATGGCATACACGTATAAACATGGCGGTTTACAATAATACCTATGAGTTGAACAGTAGCATGTATACAAGTAAACAAAGCCCAAAAGTCCGGCCCAATCCTAAGCCCATAACAATGCAAGTCCAAACAGTGCACGTGTACATAGTCTCGAGTCGAGACTGTGCGGTCTCAAGTCGCACATATGAGTTCTCGAGTCGCAACCGTGGATGTCTCGGGTCATGTCTCGAGTCGCAACAAGACTCGCAACCCTGATCTCGAGTCATGTTGTTTTATGCTGGCATTGTGTGGTCTCGAGTCGAGACTAGAGAGTTCTTGACTCGTAACCTGTGTCGAAATCCCCGGTCTCGAGTTGTTATCCATGTGGTCTCGAGTCGAGACAGAAGGTCTCGACAGGAACATCTGCTGACTTCCGACATTGTACTAAACCAATAGAATTTCATGATCATGATATGGTGTACTAGCCAATAACACTGCACTAACATGTTTCCTTGTCTAACATTAACCGAAATGGATCAAACATATCAATTTCAAATATCTTTCATGATCTTCAAGTAGTTCATCTTTCAAAATCAACATATTCATCCCACATAGCTATGCATTTCATGGATCCGAATCATGACATATAATCTAGATATCAATAATCATTTTTTTTGTGGATCATTATCAAACAAAGTACTTATTCTATAACCTCTAACATAAAATCGGATGATCATGAATAATCCTAAGCTTATCATTCTTTTGTTATTTCAAAACATCTTGTTCAAATGTTATTCTACAAAAGTCATGTTCTCCTAAGCATGTATCATTTAACAAACAAGAACTCGTTAAATCAAACAAACACTTTATAATCAAACAATAGTCACGATTGCATATCATTACATATTCATAGTTAAACCATGTTTGCACTTATGTTTGTAAATAAACCACTAACCGGTTGTGAGAAGGTACCGAGTTGGTAAGGAAGATGAGTAAAATGGAGTGTCCGAGTGATGATGATGAGCTTAACCGAGTCTCCTTGTGGTCACCGGTTTGATCCGAGAAGAAGGAGAAGAATGTTGTGGCTTAGGGTTTTAGTGAGAGAGAGGGGGAGTGTGTGTGTAGGTTGCTCAAAAATGGTGATGTTGGCTCACTACAAAGGTTATATACTAGCTTTAAGTTGATGCACCCTAATGGGCTTTTCGGATGGATTAAATGAGGTGTGTGGCCCAACCGGCCCATCTGTTGCACTGTTCACTCGAGACCGCATGGTCTCGAGTCGGGTTCTTGTGCCTCGGGTCATATAATACACGCATACATATAAGCACAACATATAAACATAACACATAATCACATAGGATGTTCACTTATATCATTAAACCAACAAGTCACATAACGTTCAAGCATGTTACATCAAGTTACAACGAAGGGTTCTAAATTTCGAGTTGTCACATCATCCCCAAGTTGAAAGAAATTTCGTCCTGAAATTTAGTAAGCTCTCACTGAGGAAGCTAGTTAGTTGTATGGTTTTCCCGGTTTTCCTGGGGTGTCACAGTAATAACCCGCTAGACCAAGAAAAGAACGAACCTCAGTGGGAGTAGTAGGCGTATCCCAATCCTTAATCGCACTGATCTTGGAGGGATCTACATGGATACCTTGTTCGTTGATGATATGCCCCAAAAATTGAACTTCTTTAAGCCAGAATTCACACTTGGAGAATTTGGCAAACAGTTGCTCTTTCTTTAGGAGTTCCAAAGTAAGACGAAGATGTTGCTCGTGATCAGCTCGCGTCTTGGAGTAAATCAAGATGTCGTCAATAAAAACAATGACGAACTGATCCAAATAAGGTTTGCAGACCCTATTCATTAAGTCCATGAAAACAGCAGGAGCATTAGTCAAACCGAATGGCATGGCCGTGAATTCATAATGCCCATACCGAGTACGGAACGATGTCTTGGGAATGTCTTCTTCATGCACCCGAAGTTGATGATACCCCGAACGAAGATCAATCTTCGAAAAATACGAAGCGCCCTGTAACTGATCAAAGAGATCATCTATGCGCGGTAGGGGATATCGATTCTTGATGGTAAGCTTGTTAAGCTCACGATAATCGATACACATCCTAAAAGATCCATCCTTCTTCTTGACAAAAAGAACGGGAGCACCCCAAGGTGAAAAGCTAGGACGGATAAAACCTTTGTCGGAGAGCTCCTGAAGCTGCTTAGACAACTCTTGCATCTCAGATGGAGCAAGACGATATGGAGCCCTGGCAATGGGATTTGCACCAGGTACGAGATCAATGCGGAACTCGACTTGGCGTGCTGGGGGTAGACTAGGTAAATCTTCAGGGAAAACTTCAGAATAATCCCGAACGACAGGAATATCTGAAATAGACTTCCCCTTGCCTTTGTCTTCTATAATATGTGCTAAGAAGGCCACATAGTTCTTCCGCAGATACTTCCGAGCTTTAAAACAAGACATGAGCTTGAGACCACCGGACGGCTTCTCACCTTGAACCTGTAGGATCTCGCATGTCGAAAGCGGTATACGAACAATCTTCTCAGAACAAACTATCTCTGCGCGATGCTTAGTTAACCAATCCATACCTACTATAACGTCAAAGCTTCCAAGTTGCATAGGCGTAAGATCGATAGGAAAAAGATGATCGTTAAGGTTCAACTGGCAGTTGCGAAGAACAGAATCAAGAACAATGGGTTCACCACTAGCAACTTCTACTGTCAAAGGTTTTCCTAGTTTCGTTCTAGACACGCGAAGCATTGGCTCAAAAGTCAATGACACAAAACTCTTATCGGCACCCGAATCAAAGAGAACAAATGCAGGCTGATTATTAATAAAGAACGTACCGTTCACCACATTATCGTCCGCCTGCGCCTCTTGGGCATTAAAGTTAAAAGCTCGCCCTCGAACTGAGCCTGATTTTGGTTCTGATTCTGATTTTGGTTGGCTAGCCTTGGGCACCGGTTCCTGTAGTGGGTCAGATCCCCACAATTGTAGCACGAACCCGGAGGAAAATGAGGTCGTGCAGCTCGACCTTGTTGCTGAGCAAGAGGCTGAGCAACTTGTTGGGCTTGGTTCTGAACTGCCTGGTTCTGGTTAACAGGAATGCGGCAGGTGGCAGCAAGATGACCAGGCCTTCCGCAGTTGGTGCACTGACGACACTGGAGGTGTGGTTGATGATGGCCGTTACACCTGTTGCACAAAGGTGCATTGCCAAGATAAGGCTTCTTGGCTAGTGGTTGCGCAGGCTGATTTGGTGCAGCTTGAGCCTGTGCAGTAACAGCATAGTTTTGGGAAGCCTTCCGCTTCCTAGACCCTCCAGAATTCTTTCCCTTCTTGTTTTGACCTTTCTTGCTATCTTCTTTGTCAGATGTCTGTTTCTTGCCCTTGTCACCCTTTTTATGCAGCTTCCCCTTTCGAACCTGCGACTCAGTCAATGTCGCTAATAACTCGATAGCCTGACGGAGTGTGGCAGGGTTACTACCAGTAATGATGTCTTGCACCGAGTCAGGTAGGCCGTCGATGTACCTTTCTATAGCCTTGTCGAGTGGGGTAACCATAGTTGGGCAAAGCAGACTCAACTCTTCAAACCTATCAGTATAAGCCCTAGTCGAGTGGGGTAACCACTGTCTTGTTTCAAGTCCTCAAACTCTTTCTCCAACGCTCGCTGTTCATGTCGAGGACAGAATTCCCTCATCATAAGGGCCCTAAGTTCAGCCCAAGTGTCACACCCCGACCACGTAGAACATACAAAACGTGGCGGAAACGTCGGGGAGTGTTGTAACAGAATTAATTGTGTCAAATCCATGGCAATTGAAGTTTCGTTTTATTGATTAAAAGTGTTACAATGTCTTAACAAACAAGGAAAAACAACATAATTAACTACTCTTGCATCTTTTATTGTCACTAAAGCCCAAGTCTGCCTATATGTATCTTGATCATCTTATGCAACAGTTCCTGAAAAACACATGTGAAAATAGGTACGTCAGCATAAAAATGCCTGTGAGATACATAGGTTTTGTGAAAATAGGTTTCATGACTTATGTTTGAGAAAATGTTTAGTCACGAACCTTGTAATTTGCTTTGTTTTTGTAAATCATTTGAAAAACAATGAGTTCAGATGATATGTATAAATAAGTGAATAATGTATGATTAAATGAATAACCATGTAAAATGAGTTTGTATAAGATAAGTTGTTTGTAAATAAATGTCTTGAGAAAAGTATGTTACTTGTATAAAATGTTATATGTCTCAAACTGAAATGATTCAAATAACGCTACGATATGTAATACCATACAAACACTTATATATAGGAAGTACCAGCGGCGTATCCACCATGCTTGTATCATATTACACACGCATCGTTACTTAATCACTTAATCAACCCAAAACACCAAAGTAATGTTTAACAGTTATAGAAATGTTTATGTATGGTCAAAGACGGTTCACACGGTTCACCGATACAAACGGTTCACAGATACAGACGGTTCACAGAGTACAAACGGTTCACAGATACAAACGGTTCACAGATACGAACGGTTCACAGATACAAACGGTTCACAGATACAAACGGTTCACAGATACAAACGGTTCACGGATACAAACGGTTCACAGAGTCAAATGATTTCAACGGTTCACATAGTCAAATAGTTATTAACGGTTCAAAATGTAATATAATGTGTTCATATACTGGATGAGCATATGCAACAAAATGTAATGTAAAACAATGTACCAAGTAATGCACACAATGGGCACACCTAGCATGAAATGTAATGAAATCATGTACTATAATGTACTAATGAACATAGCATGTATATGATGTGAAAACAGGAAAGCATGAAAGTAACAAGTAGGCACATGTGTTCCACCCCAAAACAGTTTAGAAAACAGTAAAAGAGGGGTCTATGTACTCACTTGAGATTGCTCAGAAGTCCTAGGATAACCACCAAGCAAAGATAGAGATCACGGAATCAAACGGCACCTACTATAGGTAACTATGTTAATTAACCGGACCTAGATCGGAAGATTGGGTAGCATTAGGGTTTGTAAACCAAACGAGTGTTGAGACTCGTGTCATTTGGTTTAACAAAGCCTACATACTAAATGAAACTTAACCTAAGTGTTTACGACCCATTACGACCCGTTTAGGTAGCTTATGCTACTTTAACGCGTCGTTCGCGTGAAACGCGTTCGGACCGCCTAACTAGTCCTATGACAAGTGTTATATGCCTAAACATGTTACATAATCAGTTATGTGACAAAAGTTTAGGTTACATATGCTTAATTACCAATTATACATGAAAAGGGTATTCTGGTAATTTACCTAAGGCATATAAACTACCTATCATACAACTACTTAAACGATGTGACCATAGGGTATAACCTCGGAAGGTTATTCCCTACCTACTATGGTCACCTAATGTGTTTGGTCGAATCCTAATGATCGACCAAATGGGTCGGGTTCGAGGTATAAGCGATTTATCAGATCGCTTACCCTACGACCCTAGACAACGTGGTAATCAGTAGGCATAGTCCCAAGGGACTATAACCAACGTGATTACACTCACGTTGCGAAGTTCAAACGAACTTCGCATTGACCATAACTGGTCAATGTAGAAAGTCAAACAAAGTTTGACTTTCAGACTCGAAAGACTCGAAAAGCAATAAAATAAGGAAAAGAACGAAAGAATACTTACGAAGGGTCCCCGAATGCTAAACTCGATTCAAAAATCTCAGGTATGAAACAAATGTTTCAACTTAGAGTTTCTCAAATCAAATTTCTAGTGATTATAGCAATGGGGGTGTTGGGGTATTTATAGGAATACCCGAACCGTTAAGATCGCTTGTCGAATATCGTGCCTTAATCGTATCCGTACAAGTGTCGGAAAGTTATGGTGCCTAAATTCCATCCTTATCCGCTGACTAAGCAAGTTTTAGAATGTGTGGTTGTGAATTAAACAACGGCTAATACATCGAATCTGGTCCCGAATGCGAAACTGATATTTCTGTCCAGTTAAGGCACTCGCGTAGCGCGACGGGTAGGCCCTTAGGGCTCGCGCTACGCTACTGCCTCCCAGTTCCAGAATTGTTTCAAAAGTGACAGGTTTAGTCCCTGCAGCCCGTTTAAGCGATTTTCGATGCGTTTGAACCCCGTTTGTCACACCCCGACCGCGTAAAACAACAAATCGCGGCGGAAACGTCGGGGCGTGTTGCAACAGATTTAATGTTTCATAACCATGGATACCAAAAGTGTTTCGTTTTATTAAACATTGAATAATTACATTGTCTGGAAATCTAAATACACAATTTAAACATAGTCTATCATTATTATTGAGTCACTAAGGCCTTGTCCAGTCCTATGTGAGCATGCATCCTATCAATCGATATCTTTCAACAATACCTGAAACATATGTGAAAACGAGGTCAGCAAAGAAATGCTGGCGAGTACATAGGTTTTGTGAAAATAAGATTCATGACTTCTGTTTAAGAAAATGTTTAGTCATGAACCTTGTAATTTGCTTTGTCTTTGTAAATCATTTGAAAAATAATAAGTTCAGGTGATATGTATAAATAGGAGAATAATGCATGATTAAATGAATAACCATGTAAAATGAGTTTGTATAAGATAAGTTGTTTGTAAATAAATGTCTTGTGAAAAGTATGTTACTTGTATAAAATGTTCTATGTCTCAAACTGAAATGATTCAAATAACGCTACAATATGTAATACCATACAAACACTTATATATAGGAAGTACCAGCGGCGTATCCACCATGCTTGTATCATATTCCACACGCATTGTTACTTAATCACTTAGTCAAACCAAACCACCAAAGTAATGTTCATGCCCAATGCAAATCATGTAATATGTATAACCAAAACCCAATCGTATATCGCTTTGAAGCCAATCGTTTACCCAATCGTTAAAACATCGTGTGAAAACCAATTGTTTACCCAATCGTTAAATTCGTTTTAGGTCGTGAAACTACTTATATGGTCGTCTCGCTAATAACATTCAAACCTTCTTGACTCGCATTAATAAACCCTTACCAAAGGATAGATTAACAATTCGCATTAATAAACCCTTACCAAAGGATAGATTAACAACTCGCATTAATAAACCCTTACCAAAGAGTAAATTAACAATTACAGATTCAGTCGCTACCCACAACACCCACACATAACTACGGGTGTAGTAAATAACGGGACTTGTCAGATCCTATGGTACCATAACCTAATACTGGTCGGCTTGA
>JARYGA010010234.1:0-45502 GCA_030545235.1 Helianthus tuberosus
AGAGTGCTTTGGTTAGAAGTTGGCAAGCTGCAGAGTAGTAGGAACATATCGAACCCGAAGAGTTTGGAGAGTACCACATCATGGATACAGCGTAAGTTAATCTCAATATATATTGTGCCACTGATGAAAGCAATATATTGTATTACTCGCTAAATATGTGGCTATAATGTTGTCATGCCATAAATTGGATGGACTTATAGAAGATAAATAAAACTTTTAAAATAAAGACATAGTCCAAACGAATTTCACCTATTGTATGTGCAAGTCAATCCTCTCTCTTGTTCATATGTTCATACGTTCCTTGTTAAGAAATTTAACATGTTCATGTTCGTTCGTTACATGCTTAAGATCAATACATGAAAATAATATGATTTTACTATATTTCTTACACATATTACACCATGTAACATATACAAAGTAACCAAGAAGAATGTGAAACACCGAGCGTCACATGCCACAATAAAAGATTGAATATGAAATAAAAGGTGCATTAACAAGTTTCATACACCAAACTTGATTAGATCTTTCAACTCGGTTAATTTGTTTATCTATAAATAATCATCCAAGTTACACAAGAAGTATGTCAACAAGTCTTGCACGTGAATCAAGGGAAAATAAAGCAACACCGTTGTGCAGGGAAAGTTTAAGAGTTTGGATAAAGGGAAAAAAGCTGGTTTGATATATGGTATAGACTCCATTTCTCTTTTCTTTGTTAACACATTCTTAGTTACATATTACCAAATAGGAGTATTTTTTAGTGCCAAAAGGCGCCAAATCAAAGCTAAACCCAAGGGAAACTAGGATCTTTAATCATTAGCTGCTTTGATGTGCCAATGTTGATTATAACTAGTAAACGAAATCGCACGCTGCCACATAGATTTCAATGATTTTTACATTAGTATTAACCCTGTGAAAAAAAAAAATCTCACTTCTGATGACTTGTACAATAGTATAAATCCTGCGAATGCCGAAAACATTCAAGTCGAAATGTTGTTAGAAACAGAAAAAATCCGGAAGTTTATAAAACATAACATCTCAAAGGCTATAAGAAGAAAAAAATCTATAAAAAAATGAAACCTTTGTAATGCTCGGTTTTGACGCCTTCAACATTAGTATTCACCCTGAAAGAAAAACTCAAGTCGAAATAGCCGGTGCCATTGTCGGTATAGGTTCGCTTCGCCTGCACTCGCTATAGCTTATAATACAAAAAAAATATTTGTACAGAACTTCCTTTCAACAAAATTTATGTCGGAACATCAAGGAGAAAACTTGAACACGCCTACGTATTCAGTTTTTTTTGTTAACGAATGCGTGTTATTAAAGAAATCTGAAATCAAATACAAAAATTAAATACGTTAAAAATGTATGTTTTTTTTTGAATTATTATGAGTGAAACTGGAACTTAAATAGAACATTGCCACATGTCACAACCTGAATGGTGCTTCATGTTACTATTTGACACTACAAGAAAATGGAGCATTATCGGTGACATCACATATGTCGCGGCTAATTGTATTGATCTGAAACACGGAGTCCTGAGCTAACTTCATCCGTTCATTTCTTATCTTATGCAACATGTGGGGTTATTTTAGCAATAGCGACGCCAAATTAGGCCAATAGCAGCGACCGTTGTCGCTGCTAAAACCCTAAAAACACACAACTTATAGCGGGATTCTTTCCTCCAATTCCACATCCCCCCCCAAATCTCTTCACCTCTCCGACGAGAAAAACCTCAAATCGGCTTCTCCTCTTCAAAATCGGTTAGCATTGTTGAATTTATTCTTTAATTTGTGTTTTTGTGAATAGTAGCTTCTCACCACCACCACCACCACCACCACCACCACCACCGCTGGAGCACCTCGACCACCACCACCACCACGACCGGAGTACCTAACCACCACCACCACCTACTGGAAACACCATAGCACCACCATTATCAATTAGTTTTCTTTTAATTTGTTTAGTTAGTGTGTATTATGTATGCTTATATATGTGTGTATGTAGGTAAGTGTATGTGTGTGTATGTTAGTATATGCATGTGTATGTATGTATATCTATTTGTGTATGTAGGTGTATGTGTTTATGTATATGTGGGTGTATGTATGTGTTTATGTAAGCATATATGTAAATGTGTGTATGTAGGTGAGTGTAAGTGTATGTAGGTGTGTGCATATAGGTGTATGTATGTGTGTCTGTACCTATATATGTAAATGTGTGTAAGTATGTAAATGTATGTGTATTTGGTGAAAATTAGGGCTGTAAATGAACCGAACGAACACGAACAAGGCCTTGTTCGTGTTCGTTCGTTAGGGAAATAAATGTATTCACGAACGGTTTATGAACACTTACCGAACAAGATTTTATGTTCATGTTCGTTCATTAAGGAATGAGCGTGTTCGCGAACGGTTCACGAACATAAACGAACACAAATAAATGTGGCGAACGCGACGAAGGATAAAGATAGATGGCCCAGAGAGTAGCACTCGAACTTGAATCCCTTATTGTGGAACAGAGGTTGATTGTATTTGTAGATGTAAATAATGAGAAATGAAAGGGAAATAATGCATAAACAAGGTTAAAGTGGGTTTCCTAGTTTAATTGTTAGGGAAATAAAATAAATAAAAGTTTAATAATATAAAAAGTACAAATAAAATATAAGAAAATACAAAGATCTTCAATTAAAACACAAACATACGAACATAAACGAACGCAAATCAACGAATGTTCACGAACACCTTACCGAACGTTCACGAACACAATCGAACGAACGAGACCTCTGTTCATGTTCGTTCATTTAACTAATCGAACGAAATTTCTTGTTCATGTTCGTTCGTTTATTAAACGAACGAACATAAACGGACTTCCCACCGAACGGTTCACGAACTGTTCGCTGAACGTTCGGTTCGTTTACAGCCCTAGTGAAAATGTGTATATGTAGGTGTATGTATGTATGTACTTATATATATATATATAGTGGAGGGTTCAAATGAGAAAAAATTTTTTGTAAGAAGAAAAAGAAGAAGTTTCAACCAATAAGAATGCTTCATTTTACTTCATTTAATATTTGCATTTAATTTTAATATAAGGGTATATTGGTAAACTTACATAAATCATTAATTTGTATTCTTCCCTTTTAATAACTAACTAAATTAAATTTGTAACTCCTTTTCAAAATATATACCTTTTCCAAATTAAAAAAAACAACTTAAATTAAAGTGTGGAATAAATTACTAGTTGTGTAGGATAAATTACGAGTTGTGTATGATATATTTCGAGGTGTGTAGGATAAATTTCGACTGTGTAGGATAAAATTCTATAATGTGTAGGGTATATGTAGGAAAATTTTGATATGTGTAGGTTTTGTAGATTATATATAGGATAATTAATGATTAGTTGACTAATTAATTAAAGAGAGAAAAATTAATGATATGAGTTATAAATGAAATAGTATTTTACTAATTTGTCCCTTCTTCTTTTTTTTCTCACATTAAATTTCTTCTCAAATGAACCTTCCCCTATATATATATATATATATATATATATATATATATATATATATATATATATATATATATATATAGGGAAATGCTATGTAAAAAACCCCATTTTGGTAAAAAACTTAGCAAACTCAATATGTGGCCTATATTTATCCACGTGTCCAAAGTCATCTTATTTTGTTTTATGCCTCTAAGGGTATATTAGTCATTATACATCTATCACCCAACCCAAGAACTCTTCCCCTATTGATTTGACATGATCATTAATGCCCATAACCTCACAATTCACCAAACATCCCATTTATAGATTATTATTTCATTTTTAAAAGCCACAAATTATAAATATCGTCCCTCATATCTCCTTCATCTTCAACTGCATATCATCATTTTCTCCATTAAAGTCCATGGAGATAAATCTAAGGATCGAAGCAATTATACTCATTCATTTCTATTGAAGCCACCAAATCTAAGGATCGAAGCAATTATCGAAGCTCTTGAAGAAAAGAAAGTAAGGTGTTGCTTTCATCACATATTTAATTCTGTTTTTAGAGAGAGAAAATTGATGTTTTGGAGAGAGAAACAACAATATTCATCTTGTTCATATGGACACCAAGAACACCGCTGCACACCCCCACCACTACCACCACTGCCCCTCCACCACCGCCATCCCCCAACCCCAACCCATATATTCAGTTCCTATATTCAGATGTGGAACTGAATATATTTAACTCAAAATGGCACCAGATCTGAATGTTGCCATCATCAACTACTGCTCAAAGGTCACCGATCTTCAACAACAACAAGACGATCTTCAATGAGTAAAATAAATAAATAAATTGATTTTAGTTTGGTTTTCATTCTTCTGGTGCTTATAAATTTTGATTTTGATTCATGGATTACTTGTTTTGGTTTCAAACTCGTTTGATTTTGATCCATGGATTAGTTTTTTTTGGTGTTAAAAAAATGTGTTTGTTGGTTTGGGGATTTTGATCTGAATAGTAACTGTTTTTTTGTTGGTATGGTTGCCTTGTTTGGTGCTTTTTGATCTGAATAGTAACTGTTTTTTGTTGGTTAGGTTGCTTTGTTTTGGGCTTTTGATCTGAATAGTAACTGTTTTTGCTTTGTTTTGGGCTTTTGATCTGAATAGTAACTGTTGGTTAGGTTGCTGTGTTCATGTATAACATGTGTTAAGCCCCTGATAGAATGATATATAACGTGTGTTAATAATCGGCACATCTGTTTTTAGAAACGAAAAGCCAAGTTTGTCTTACAGCACAACCAACGTAACACGTGTTATAGTCTGAACTCCTGTTTCACAGCTAAGCCAAGTTTGTCTTACAGCACAACCAACGTAACACGTGTTATAGTCTGAACTCCTGTTTCACAGCTAAACCATAGTAACATGTTATAGAGACATGTATTAGGGTATGACGAAGTATTAGAGACATGTATTAGGGTATGACGAATTAATTGCAGGTTTTTAGTTCTGTGTCCTTTGTTAGTTGTTGTTTCAGTTGTGTAAGATTAATTTGCAGGTTTTTTATTTTTGTGTTAAAAAGTTGTGCTTGGTTTGGTTGCTTTGTTTGGGGCTTTTGATCTGAATAGTAACCGTTTTTGTGATGTTATCCGAGAAAAAAGATTTTCTGGCTATAGTGAGCTTAGTTATACATTTTCAGTCATTTTAACACATGTTACAAGATGTATATACACATCATGGTGTTTTGGAAACCACTAGCTTATACATGACACCATGTTAGGTTAAACCAAGATTATAACAGAGGCTTAACACATGTTATCCCAGGTATACGGTGTTACGATATTAACTTGTATGTTCCATATTAACTTGTGCACGTGTTACGATCAGTATATGCACATCATGGTGTTTTGCAAACCACTTTCATATACATGAATACAAGTCGGGTTATAATGGATGCTTACATGTTAGGGTTACAACAAGATTACAATATTAACTAAGCTCACCATTAAACTCATCGCCCCCTTCGACTGTTTTCACCCTTGTCACATGTTAAGCAATTACATGTTTCGAATAGTAACTGTTTTTGTGATGTTATCCGAGAAAAAAGATTTTCTGGCTATGAATGTGTTAATATTTATGTCTGGTTAACGACTTAACGGTTATCTTATCTTTTTGTTATTAGGATGGTGATGGATACAAGGGAAACAAGATCCAATTCTCGGTACCGTTGGTTTCGTCAAACGTGGATCAGATGCTTAAGGATCATGACCATGTTTATGTTACAGCACAACACAACTAACACGTGTTAGTGCTATGTATTTTAGTTTACTTCAGGACATGCATGTGTTACATGTGACATGAAACCCATACAACGTAACACGTGTTAGTGCTATGTATTTTTGTTTACTAGTAATATGTAATGTGATACTCTTCTTGTTTTCTCTAGTACACGATGTTAAAACGGTCTAGACTTAACACATTTTCTGTTGGAGGCGCCCATATTTGTACCTCTAATGTTACAATTACTATTGAAGTTTATGCATCCATTCTGGAAGTATTAAGACATGTTATAATAGAGGCTTAAAACACGTTATATCAGGTTTACTCTGTTGTTATTAACTTACTATTGGAGTTTATTCATCCATTATGGAAGTCTTAACACACGTTATAATAGATGATTAACACCCGTTATACATTTTCAGTCATTTTAACACATGTTACAAGATGTATATACACATCATGGTGTTTTGGAAACCACTAGCTTATACATGACACCATGTTAGGTTAAACCAAGATTATAACAGAGGCTTAACACATGTTATCCCAGGTATACGGTGTTACGATATTAACTTGTATGTTCCATATTAACTTGTGCACGTGTTACGATCAGTATATGCACATCATGGTGTTTTGCAAACCACTTTCATATACATGAATACAAGTCGGGTTATAATGGATGCTTACATGTTAGGGTTGCAACAAGATTACAATATTAACTAAGCTCACCATTAAACTCATCGCGCCCTTCGACTGTTTTCACCCTTGTCACATGTTAAGCAATTACATGTTTCGAACAGACAAATTGTAACACATGTTAGATCAGTATATACACATCATGGTGTTTTGTAAACCACTAGCTTATACATGAATACATGTCAGGTTACAAAAAGATTATAACAGAGGCTTAACACATGTTATACATTCCAGAATGTGCAAAACAAATGACCCGTTTCATATTATATTTTTCCAATGCTACAACTCCATGTTCTTCCCAAAAACCGAGCCCATTGTCTTCATCATTTCTAGGGCTGTAAACGAACCGAACGTTCAGCGAACAGTTCGTGAACCGTTCGGCGGGAAGTTCGTTTATGTTCGTTCGTTTAATAAACGAACGGACATGAACAAGAAATTTCGTTCAATTAGTTAAATGAACGAACATGAACAAAGGTCTCGTTCGTTCAGTTGTGTTCGTGAACGTTCGGTAAGGTGTTCGTGAACATTCTTTCATTTGCATTCGTTTATGTTCGTGTTTTAATTAAAGATTTTTATACTTTCATATATTTTATCTATACTTTTTATACTATTAAACTTTTATTTATATCATTACCCTAACAATTAAACTAGGAAACCCTCTTTCACCTTGTTTATGCACCATTTCCCTTTCTTTTCTCATTATTTACATCGACGAATATGATCTACCTCCGTTCCACAATAAGGGATTCAAGTTCTAGTGCTACTCTCTGGGCCATCCATCTTTATCCTTCATCGCGTTCGCCAAATTTATTTGTGTTTGCTTGTGTTCGTGAACCGTTCGTGAACACGCTCATTTCCTTAACGAACGAACACGAACATAAAATCTCGTTCGGTAAGTGTTCATGAACCGTTCGTGAACACATTTATTTCCTTAACGAACGAACACGAACAAGGCCTCGTTCGTGTTCGTTCGGTTCGTTTACAGCCCTAATCATTTCCAATGCTACTCTGTTGTTATTAAGTTACTATTGGAGTTTAACACATGTTACAGTATGTATATACACATCATGGTGTTTTGGAAACCAATAGCTTATACATGACACCATGTTACGGTGTTACGATATTAACTTGTATGTTCCATATTAACTTGTACACGTGTTACGATCAGTATATGCACATCATGGTGTTTTGCAAACCACTTTCATACACATGAATACAAGTCGGGTTACAACAAGATTATAATGGTGGAGGCGCCCGTATTTGTACCACTACTGTTACAGTTACTATTGAAGTTTATGCGTCCATTCTGGAAGTCTTAACACATGTTATATCAGGTTTTTACTCTGTTGTTATTAAGTTACTATTGGAGTTTATTCATCCATTATGGAAGTCTTAACACACGTTATAATAGATGCTTAACACACGTTATACATTTTCAGTCACTTAACACCTGTGTCAGTATGTATATACACATTTGTTATATTGCCTAAACATCCACAAATCTCAACAAAACAGGTTCATAAAAAAAACAAATTAACGGAATCTTGAACAACTTCATGTTAATTAAAGAAACAAGAATCATAAGTGGGACACCTCATCCACCAAAGCCTAACACTCTCGATTCAGATTTAATTGGGGAAAAACATATGCTATAACTTAAGACCGATTTAATTGTGAAAAAACACCAAACCATGATTCAGTTGCAGAAGACGATGGCGGTTGTAGCAAGGGTTAGGTCAAAACAAAATCATCACCGCCGAACACCGCCCCATCAACCATCACTGCCCACTACTGCCCCAGCCACCATCCAACAGAACACACCAAATCAAACCACAACCCCACCTGCCACCATCCAACACACGAAAACCCCCTTTTCAATTTCGAACAATCTCGTCACCATCCAACACCACCAACCACCCACCCTCCACCACCTTCTACAACCACCCACTGTCGCCGCTATCAACCACCAACACCCTAGAATGAACCAGTCACCACCTTCCACCAACCACCAGATCTGCAACCACCATCATGCCTCACTCATTCCCCTGCCCCAACCATAACGGTCAACAACATCACCGCCACAGCGCTGCTGCTGCCGTGGGTGGCTGGAAACCCACCTGTTTTCTCTCTCTCTTTCGATTTCTCTGGACCTCTCTTTCTCTTTCGATTTTTCTGGTACTCTCTCTCACGGCTCTCACTCTCTCTCTAGGCTTGCAGGTTGTAAGTGTTGTGTAGAGAGAAGGGAAAGTCATGGGGGCGAGGGTTTTGATTCGGGGAGGAGAAGATGAAATCTGTGATTTTAGAGAGAGGAATTGTGATTTTGAATTGGATATGAAGAGAGAGAAAGATCATTGCATTAAATAGAGATGATAGGACTAGACATTGGAGAGAGAAGGAAATGTTCTACCCAAAATGCCCTTTTCAGTTGACTAATGTGTATTATTACATTTCTTTTAAATCTAATTGTTACCAAAATTATGAGAGCCATTGATCAAGTGTGATGAGAGACAATCAATGGCTCACATTGGGTTTCCAAGGTTTCTTAAAAAAGATGGGGTTTCTTGTATAGCCAAGCCCTATATATATATATATATATATATATATAGGGGACCGCTAGAATGAGAACCACCCCGAGTTATGAGAACCGCGAGAACCACACCATCCGGGCCGCCGTTGACCACGATTTTTTTTACAACTAGATGTGTGTATTATAAACACATTCGTAAAAAAAAAAATTTAAACGGCGCGGCCGAGGGGGTAGTTTTTTACACCACAAGTTTGGTGTAAAAAAAAAAACAAAAAAAAAAAAAACACCAAACTTGTGGTGTAAAAAACTACCCCCTCGGCCGCGCCGTTAAATTTTTTTTTTTTTTACGAATGTGTTTATAATACACACATCTAGTTGTAAAAAAAAAATCGTGGTCAACGGCGGCCCGGATGGTGTGGTTCTCGCGGTTCTCATAACTCGGGGTGGTTCTCATTCTAGCGGCTCCCTATATATATATATATATATATATATATATATATAAATGTGTGTATGTAAGTATGTATGTGTGTATGTAGGTGTATGTAAGTTTGATAATTTGTAAGTTTATGTTTTGGTTTGATAAAATTTATGTTTAGGTTTGATAATATGTATGTTTGATTTGGCGTGCGTGTGTGTATATATGTATGTTTACATTTGAAAATATATATCTTATATTGTGAAATTGGTATGCCATCGTTTGAAAGTTATTATATTAGTTTAGAAATATTCGCCCAAAATTGAAATCATACTTTAAAACATAATGAGCTTAGAAAATACTTGCCAACCATCATTCAAAACATAACAAGCATAGAAAATACCCTCCCGAAATTGAAATCATCATTTAACATATAACGATCTTTGAAAATACCCGCCCGGAATTGAAATCATCATTTAAGAAAATACCGTCAGAAATTGAAATCATCATTTAAAACATAACGAGCTTAGAAATTCGAGCCCAGAATAGAAACCATCATTTAAAACATAACGAGCTTAGAAATAACCGCATTGTGGAAAGTATTAAGGGAAAGTAGTTTGTGACTTCAACTATTAAGGGAAAGTATGTTGTTTTTTTTTTGAAAGATGAAAGTATGTTTTAAGTAATTTTAGGATGTTTATGTACGAAAACAAATGACTTTTAATTAATTTTAGGATATGTTTATATAATTTATATGTTTGTATAGTTTGTGTGTGTCGTAAAACTGGAAATTGATGGGTTGAGTTTTTGTAAAAAAATTGAAAATTGTTGAAAATGCAAAAAAAAAAAAAAAAAGACTATTAGTGGCGACAAAGTCGCCGCTATTGATCAAAACCTTTTAGCGACAAGAGCATTAGCGGCCACCTGTCGCCGCTAATCATCAACACCCATTAGTAGCGACCAGACCTTTAGTTGCGTCTTTTGGACTGGTAGCGACAAAGCTTTAGTGGTGACACAATAGCGGCAAAAGTCACCGATAAAACCTCTATCCAGAGACATTTAGTCACTATTGAGTTTTCATAAAATTTTTATAAATTTTCTAGGAGCGCCATAGTTCCCTCCATCCCGCTAAAAACCTATAATAACTAAATTTAGTCGGGATAGGATATGAAAATAAAAGTTTTTGAAACACTTGTAGGGACTAATTTTAGTCGCAGTAGTTGGCCTGTTGCGACGAAACGTTTTGTCGCTAAAAGTGTTGTCACTAAAACCCATTTTTCTTGTAGTGTAATGGAACTAACGATTATTTATTCCCCATCCAAATTTATAGTATATATAACTAGCTGTATGTTCTGCTATTTATTTGAGAGTGTTGAAATTTGATAAAATTTGTTTAATTTAAGAAAAACAGTTGTCATTTCTAATAAAAAATATGTTTTTAGAAATAACATATAAAACATGTTATATTGGTTAATCAAATTAAAAAAAAAAAAACATATTACCTACATATACATTTCCAAGTTAAAGGAATAGTGCCAGGCAGCTTGCCTAACACTTCCCTGTTAGACCAACCCATTTTTAATTTAATTTTACCTACATATACATTTCCAAGTTAAAGGAATAGTGCCAGGCAGCTTGCCTAACACTTCCCTATTAGACCAACCCATTTTTAATTTAATTTTATTTTCAGTTTAAAATTAAGCTTTCGTCCTTCGTTTAAAATTACGGTTTTGCCCCCAGTTAAAAAATAAAATTATAATTTTGCCCCTAGCTAAAATTACGTTTTCGCCCCCAGCTCAAAATAAAATTATACATTACCCTTAGCTCAAAATTACGCTTTTGCCCTCGATTCAAACAAAATTACGCTTTTGCCCTCGATTCAAAAACTCATTTTTAATTTTGTTCCCAGTTTAAAATTACGGTTTCGCCCTCCATTTAAAATTACGTTTTTGCCCCCAGTTCAAAATAAAATGTTGTTTTTCCCTCTAGCTCAAAATTACGATACTACCCTCAGCTCAAAATTAGGTTTTTGCATCCAGTTTAAAATAAAATTATGTTTTCCCCCTAGCTAAAAATTATTAGCTGCCTGTCACTTCCCTATTAGACCAACTCATTTTTTATTTAATTTTATTCCCAATTTAAAATTACGTTTTCGTCATTCGTTTAAAATTACGTTTTTGCCCCCAGCTCAAAATAAAATTATAATTTTGCCCTAGCTCAAAATACGCTTTTGCCCTCGGTTCAAAAACTCTTTTTTAATTTTGTTCCTAGTTTAAAGTTACGGTTTCGCCATCCGTTTAAAATTACGTTTTTGCCCCCAGTTAAAAATAAAATGTTGTTTTTTCCTCTAGCTCAAAATTACGATTATGCTCTCAGCTCAAAATTACGTTTTTTCCCACAGTTCAAAATAAAATTATGTTTTCCCCCCTAGCTCAAAATTATGATTTTGCTCTTAGTTTAAAATCATGATTTCGCCTCCTGTTTAAAATATAATTCCAATTTTGTCCTCTGTACAGACATACATGTTATGAGAGAAAAATATTTGCCTTATTGCCCCGCAACGCGGACGGGGTAAAAACTAGTATCATACAAAATTAAGTTCAACCTTGGAAACCGAGTAATATTAAAAATAATAGTGGTCAATTCATTTAAAAACAGCAGTTTATACTAGAGAGCAACATTGTTCGATTTCATCCATAGAATAAACATGAAATTATGTTGTACTATCCTCCGGGCTTTAAAAATAGACCTATTTAAAGCATTCACATCCATTTTATTATATTTTCACCCTAAATTACACTAAAAAACACTATATTTTCTCTTTTTTTTTTAACTTATATTATCTATTTTAAACAGCTCTATATATTACAACAATATTTTGTATACCACCTATCACTTATTACGAGTGGCGGCTATTATGGCGTGCGGGGATGATCTCCGCACAAGACCCGAGATTTCGAGGGGCACGCGATTTAAAAAAATACATATATATATATATATGTGTGTGTGTGTGTTATTTTTTAAATAGTAAACACATACCAATTCCAATACAGGCCCATTTACAAATCATTTTTATGGTTTAGAATTTACCATACTTGGCATTAGATTTACTGAGCCCAATACCAATTTGATTTTTTTAAAATAATAATAAAGCATTACGGAAGGACATATTTTTTCGAGCTCGAACATGGTACGTGAATTCTCAGAGTCGTCTCTGTTTATTCCAAATGCATGTAATGATTTGAAGTTATATCATTTTTGTGAGGGACGGTTTCCATACTACTTCTGCAACACTAGATGATTCGTTTTAAGTTTTAACCCTCTTAGTTGAAACACACATATGTGGTGTCTGGTGTGTGAAAACTTACTTTTTGGTTTTAGAATCGAAAAGGGCCAAACTATAGATAGTCACCCTTAAAAGGTGTTTTTTGTCCTTATATGCACACCTTCCAGTGTCGAACTGTGGCCAAAACGCGGCGTTTTGGTCCGGTTAACCAGACAAAGACTGACGGGTGTCTGACGGGTCTGTTGACCGGACCAAAACGCCGAGCTTTGGCCGCGTTTTGGTCCTGTCAACCAGACCGGGTGTCAGTCTTTTGTCTGGTTAATAGGACCAAAACGCGGCCAAAGCTCGGCGTTTTGGTCCGGTCAACAGACCCGTCAGACACCCGTCAGTCTTTGTCTGGTTAATCGGACCAAAACGCCGCGTTTTGGCCACAGTTCGACACGAGTGTGCATATAAGGACAAAAAACACTTTTTTTGGTGTGTAAATAGGCAAAATAGTGTGTAGATAGGTACACCCTTAACTATTGATGCAAGATTTGCTACTTGGGGAGGGAGAGAATCTTTTGTTCAATCCTAGATTGTCATTAGCATGTGGGACGGTTGCTTTTATATCCTTTTAATATTTATAATCCGCTTAATCCGGAACTTAATTAAATCAATAACCACTAATCAAGGTCTTTGGTTGGAGGGTGCCATGTGAATATGTCTACCAGGTTAATTTATTTCTTGATAATTATTTTTTTAACCATAATCCCACCACTAATTATCACCATTCAAGCTCACACATGACAAAACTGAAACCAATAATCAGTGTTTTTACGCCATGTCGAATCTTTAAACGTTAAATTCGATGGGTGATATTTTGGCACGTATCGCGCTGGAGATGGGTTAGTTTTGTAGGAATTAAGTTCACCTTTTGTAAAATATAATTACAAAATTATATAATAACGAGACTCTCGTTATTCGTAGGAAATATCATAGTACAATACCGGTTGCAATAACTAAATAAAAAGAATATAAAATATAATTTTATATACCAATCTTGATTCAAGCCGCATCTCTGGTGGGTCCTTCACGCGTATTTGATAGCATCCTAGACTCGAGTATTCATCATCTTGAGTCTTGAAAAATACTCATTGACTACAACAAAGAGCACACTAAAACGTTGACGATTTTGGTTGAGGCACGTGTTCAACACGCTTCCCTTAAAACAGATTTCGCGCCTCTACTAAAGACGACGCGTCTGTCTCCCAGGGTACAACAGCTGAAGCAGTATGTACTGCCGGAGATGGCCACGCGCCCGAGGTTACACTGAATAGAATTATAGTGTTTGAACTTGTGGAAAAATAATGATACGAAGGTGATGGAATCGAGTAGAGAAAATTCATCTCTCTATCATTCCCAACATATGGATGTTCAAGTCTTCACCACTTCTCCAAGAATTCTTCATACATATTATTTTTCTCTTGTAGTTTTCTCGTCATTCCAATGAGTCACATACCCTACCATTTTTTACAAGAGTTGTATGTAGTGAAGAGTTTCTTTGTGATTTTATTAGAGACATAAAACTCTAATAAAAGTTTCACTTAATTAGTGATTTAATTAGAGACATAAAACTCTAATAAAAGCTAATCAAGTGACATAAAACTCTGCTCAAGAGTTTCACATATGGAGTTTAATTAGTAATTATAATTTCATTCAATTATAAATTAACAAAATATCCATTCACTAATTTTCCCAACAATCCCCCACATGAATGGAGATTGTTCAAAACACTTAAAATTTCCAATGTAACCTCGACAGTTGAGTTTTGCATACGATAGGTAGGTGTTACCCTTTTGTCACACCCCGATTTCCACGTGTCACCGGTGGGCCCGGTGGGGGAGTATCGTGACGTGGTTGGCAACGTAATAGTCAAACAACACATTATTTAATATGCACAGCGGAAGCAAATTTAAAATATAATACAACCGAATTTAATTATTGTAATATCAGGTATCACAATGTTCGGATGTTTATCCACAGAACGGATCGAAATAAAGTAGAAATAATAGTTCAACAGACTTCAGGCATCCTAAGCTTGCGAGACTTTTTATTGATGCTAAGGAGACAATCCAGCCAATTTCGTTTAGTACCTGCATTCAGTCTTTTTGGGAAAATACGTCAGTTTACACTGGTAAATACATTCAACTGACTCATTTTGGAAAATGATTGAAAATTGGTTTGGATGCACTTGGCGTAAACATTTTATTTAACTTGGGAGAATTATTTAATATTATAATCTTGTGAACGAATTACATGTTACTTGTGCGTTCAGTAGCCCGGATCTTGTCCGGGTTAAAGATCAATAGACACACCACATCATAGAGTTATACACTGACAGGTGTACGCCTACACCCCGTGCTCAGGTCGTGGCCATCTCGTAAGATGATGCCTAGGATATCCGGGACATGGTCATTAACCCCCCCAAAGGCTTTAAGTAATCAAGACTTTTTAAACGAGCCGATCAAATTAGTCAACTACCCACTCAACTGTGGAGATTTGATGCTCGATCAAGCGGTATGCTATATACCATAACCCAAGCCCGTATAGGGAAAATAAGTTAAAAGTATTTACCTGAGAAATGTATAATTCACAATAAGCAAAATGCACGTAGCTTTTACTGGTCCTCCTAATCTGGAACGAAGGTTTTATAATAATCTATTAGAATCCTAACGGGTCTTTAATTAAGCTTAAGCTTAGACCGGCTAGTTTCAAAGATACGGTACGTACGCACGATTAAGCGAAGACCGGATAGAATGTGATTTAGACCCGACAAGTTTGGAGACTTGTTTAATATGGGTTTATTATTCACACTCTGGATTTTGAGATAAAACCGTTAAGGTTTAACCCGTTTCGGCTAATTTATGTAAACTTGTTACATAAACCGAACCGTACGCGTAATAAGCGTGACGGGTATTCATAAGAGCTATATACAGGTTTCCTAAGTTAATTATGTCTCAAATATGTTGTGACATCAGTAAGATGTCTTTCATTATGCCCGAAACGTTTTCAAACACAAACTAGGCCCCGTAGGGGTAGTTTGGTCATTTTAAAGGTTGTAAAAGGGTTTAAGTGTTTAACTGAGTTACAGGTCTGATGTAATCAGTAAACATACTCAAATTAATGAGTTATAACAGTAAGATAAAGCATATATGTGAAATTTATCATTTTTAACCAAACTATGCCCCGTAGGGGTATTTTGGTAATTTCACATAAGCCGAAAAGCTCAAAACTGAAGTCTGAGTTTATCCACCTTTGCTTACTATTAAAATATTATAATTCGCCTCTTATATCAGTAGGTATCAACCCGGGTATGTCCAATATAATTTTTAATACATACTTTGCGCTAAAAACGCTAAATAAGGCGATTAAAGGCCATTTCCGGGTTCGATACTTAAAGATGATATTTTAATATTTCCAGAAGGCTTAAAATAATTTATTTATCATATGTGATCAGTAGCAAAAGGTTTGGGGTCGTTTAGATGTGTAAAACTCATTTTATGGCCCGTAAGGGCAATACCGACAATTACTGGATTAAGCCTACGACTATGAGTTATGCTCAGCCTAAAATTAATTAAAAATCTTTAAAAATCCCAAAATAATATATTACATCAGTGGGTAAAAGATTTGATACCAAAAAGTATGTTTAACTAGGCTATACGCTAATTACGCCATTTTATTAACATAAAGCATTAATTTTGCGATAATGAGCATAACTCTTAATCTACAAGTCAAACTGATGTCAAACTTTGCATACAAGTCTATATATCAGTAACAAAGGTTTCTACACTTTTACATTTTCATAAATCACGTTTTAAGGTAATAAGGGCATAACGGTCAACATATGAGCAATTAACGGAAACATGCATATTAATTGGATAACTAATGAATCAATGTGTATAATCACAGAGGGTTGTTCAAACATGTAACCTAATCCAATTAAAGCTCTGAGGCATTTCTAAAACATGCCTAAACGGGTCAGAACTGAAAGTCAAAGTGAAAGTCAAACTATGTGACTTTCGGTTCCGAACCGGGTCTAAACAGGAAATTGTCGGGTTGAACATGTTTAGACATGTTCTTACACTTATTACTAAGTTATAACAATGATCCAACAGGTTGTATATGATCTACAATGTTAATTATGCATAAATGGCATTTTAGACTTCCTGTTGACTTTTTAAATATAAGTTTGACCCGACTTTTGACCTGGTTAGAGTGATGATCAGGGGAAACCCTTTTGAGGTTTCATTACCCACATAAATACCATCTTATATCTACTTTTGATTCGAGAATTGACTGAGCCATTATTGACTAATCTTGAAGTCAAACCGTAATTATGACGGTTTGACTTTTAGCTAATTAACTAAGCTAAAAGTAATTAGAGAAGGTTAGGAAACTTACAAAGGTCCTAAGCTTGATTAGAGAACTCTTGAAAGCAGGTTGGAGCTCCAGGAATGATCAGAATGTTGAAGGAATTGGTGTGAGAATGTTTGTGACTTGAAGGCCTATTTATAGTGGATTTACTCACCACATTTGATTGACAAACAAGTCTAGGACACACCATAACTGCCCAACACTTGTCTCTAGTGTTTAGGGGGTGTTTTAGGGGCCAAGTGATGTGGAGAATCGAGTTAGAATCGCTCACAAACGCAAAGGCAGACAAGCACCCACGAAATTTGGAGCTGGCTGATCAGGTAGGGCAGTCGCGTAGCACGACTGCATGAGTCCCTGAGCTCGCGCTACGCGAGCGTGTAAGGCCAGAAAACATCAATTTTCATTAATTGCAATTTTAGTCCTTGGCTCTTCAAACTTTGTAAAGACACTTGTTTCTTGCAATTTGAGCCCTCGTAATTGACGTATAAGGGCTTCAAGACATTTACCTACTTTGATTAGTCCTCGGTTAACTTTATTGTTACCCGAAAAGGCCTAATTTTCATTGTTGACGCTTTAACCCCTCGCACACGAATTTGATCACAACTTGCTCATACGATAATGAAATTTTATGAAATTTAAGTCGTGCATTCTAGTGAGTATAATTTACCGTTACAAAGCTTCGGGTTTGTCAAAAGGTCACTCAGAGGTATAAATTAAACATGTTGACACATTTAGCCCATGTAGTTTGAAATCTCTCACTTTTAGCTTCGTATGATCCCTGATTTATTCGTTTGAAGGTATGAGCACCATGTAGGGTTAATGTACATTATATTTATTCATAGTTGACACTTAGGATACGTATATTCACATACTTTTCATGTTTATCAACTTTAGTCCTTCTATAATATTTCTTTAACACGTTTAAACATTTGACACGTGTCTACACATTATAGGACGTGAATTTTCGAGGTGTTACATCCTCACCCCCTTAAAATAAATCTTGACCCGAGATTTACTGAAATAAGTAAGGGTACTTTTCTTTCATCGTGGATTCAACCTCCCACGTGTATTCGGGACCTCTACGGGCATCCCATTTGACCTTTACAATAGGTACGTGCTTCCTTCGAAGCTTCTTCACCTGTCGATCTTCAATCGACAAAGGTTTTTCAACACATTTTAAGCTCTCGTCTATATGCACATCTGTATGGGGTATAACCAGTGATTCGTCAGCGAAGCACTTCTTCAGATTGCAGATGTGGAATACATTGTGAATTCCCCTGAGCTCTTCTGGTAAGTTTAACTTATAGGCAACTGACCCGACACGTTCGATAACCTCGAAAGGTCCTATGTATCTCGGGCTTAGCTTGCCTTTCTTACCAAATCGCATCACTTCCTTCCAGGGTGACACTTTAAGTAGGACTTTGTCACCTACTTCGAAGTGAAAATCCTTACGATTTGGATCAGCGTAACTCTTCTGCCTATCCCGGGCAGCTTTGAGATGGTCACGAATCTGGACAATCTTGTCCGTCGTTTCGAACACGATCTCAGGTCCTGACAACTGGACATCTCCAACTTCCGCCCAATAAACTGGCGATCTACACTTTCTACCGTATAATGCCTCAAAAGGCGCAGCCTTAATGCTGGTATGGTAGCTATTGCTGTAGGAGAATTCGATTAATGGTAGGTTCTTATCCCAACTACCTCCCAAATCGATCGCACATACACGTAGCATGTCTTCCAACGTTTGAATAGTACGCTCACTCTGACCGTCAGTCTGAGGATGGTAAGCCGTACTAAAATTTAAACGTGTGCCCAAAGATTGTTGGAAACTCTTCCAAAAATGTGACGTGTATCTAGTATCTCGGTCAGAGATAATAGACACAGGTATGCCATGTAAGGCTACAATCTTATCAACGTACAGTTGGGCTAACATATCGGAGCTATAAGTCTCCTTGATGGGTAGGAAATGAGCTGACTTAGTTAGTCTGTCAACTATAACCCATATTGTATCATTGCCTTTCCTTGTTTTTGGCAACTTGGTGATGAAATCCATCGTCACCATTTCCCACTTCCACGTAGGAAGCTCAGGCTGTTGTAGCAATCCTGACGG
The DNA here is from genome assembly GCA_030545235.1 of Helianthus tuberosus. Lineage (NCBI taxonomy): Eukaryota > Viridiplantae > Streptophyta > Magnoliopsida > Asterales > Asteraceae > Helianthus > Helianthus tuberosus. Next base: position 19,202 of record JARYGA010010234.1, read on the forward strand.
TTTCTGATGCTCGGCTTTGACTTGCGCACATGTCAAGCATTTTGCTACATGGGCGGCTACAGACTTTTTCAAGCCTATCCACCAATAATTCGCCCTTAGATCCTGGTACATCTTATCAGCTCCAGGATGAACGGAATATTTGGAACTATGAGCTTCCTGGAGGATGACATCTCGAAGTCCTCCATAAGTTGGAACCCATATTCGTCCATTCAATCGCAGAATTCCGTCCTTGCTAAGAGTCAACTGCTCCTCAGTTACTCCTAACTTTTCATTAGAATAGTTAGCTTCCAACACAGCTTCCTTCTGTGCAGCTAACAACCTTTCCATCAAATTATTCTTTATCTCCATGTGCTTGGCATTGATTCGGATAGGTTTCATCCTTTCCTTTCGACTCAAGGCATCAGCGACTACATTCGCCTTGCCGGGATGGTACTTAATTTCACAATCATAATCATTCAAGGTCTCCATCCAACGGCGTTGCCTCATGTTTAATTCTTTCTGATTAAACAGATGCTGGAGGCTCTTGTGATCAGAATAGATCACAAACTTGATTCCATAAAGATAATGCCTCCACAGTTTTAGTGCGAATAAAACGGCACCCAATTCCAAGTCATGGGTGGTGTAATTCTTTTCGTGCACCTTTAACTGTCGTGATGCATAGGCAATAACCTTGCCTTTCTGCATAAGCACACACCCCATGCCGGTGTGTGAAGCATCGCAGTAAACTACGAATTCTTCAGTGCCTTCAGGTAATGTAAGCACAGGAGCGTTGCTCAACTTTTGTTTCAAAACATCAAAGGACTCTTGCTGCTTCAAGCCCCAAACGAACTTTACTTTCTTCTTGGTCAAGGAAGTTAGGGGTGCAGCAATCCTTGAAAAATTTTCAATGAAGCGCCTGTAATATCCTGCCAATCCCAGGAAGCTACGAATCTCCGTAGGCGTCTTTGGCTCTTGCCAATTCATAACAGCTTCAACTTTAGCGGGATCCACCTGGATACCACGCTCACTGACCACATGTCCAAGAAATTGGACCTCTCGAAGCCAAAATTCACACTTGGAGAATTTGGCATAGAGTTTCTCCTGATGCAGGAGTTTGAGAATACATCGAAGGTGTTTCTCATGGTCAGCTTGATTCTTCGAATAAATAAGGATGTCATCGATGAAGACGATAACGAATTTATCCAAGTATGGTTTGCAAACGCGATTCATGAGATCCATGAACGCAGCCGGTGCATTAGTGAGCCCAAAAAGGCATCACTAGGAACTCGTAATGACCATAACGAGTCCTAAATGCAGTTTTATGCACGTCTTCATCTCTAACCTTCAGTTGATGGTATCCTGACCTCAAATCAATCTTTGAGAAATAACTGGCTCCTTGTAACTGATCGAACAAGTCGTCGATCCTAGGCAAAGGATATCTATTCTTGATCGTGACCTTATTAAGCTCACGATAGTCGATGCACAGACGCATCGATCCATCCTTCTTCTTTACAAACAGGACTGGCGCTCCCCAAGGAGACGAACTAGGTTTGATGAAACCTTTGGCCAGCAATTCATCCAATTGCGTCCTTAATTCCTTCATTTCTGTGGGTGCCAATCTGTATGGTGCTCTGGCAACTGGTGCTGCTCCGGGGATGATATCAATCCTGAATTCCACTTGCCTATCTGGTGGCAAACCAGGTAGATCTTCTGGAAAAACTTCTGGGAATTCAGAAATGACAGGGATGTCTTCTATCTTCGGTTTGGGCTCATTAATAATCACTTGTGCCATGTAGATGACACATCCCTTCTTTAAACATTTTGACGCCTTGAGCACAGTCGCTTGCTCAGGTAGCCCATACTGGGTATCTCCCTGAATGGTAAGTGATTCACCAGACGGAGTCTTTATCACTACTTGCTTCATGTTACAGACAATTTGGGCCTGGTTTTGAGATAACCAGTCCATACCCAGAACTATGTCAAAACCGACCAACTTGAATGGAAGTAGAGACAGAGGAAAAGAATGGTTCTTAATGGATATAACACATCCATCTAACACATTTGAGACGGTTTCTATGGTTCCATCTGCTAACTCTACCTCATAATTCACTTTTAGGGCTTTGACAGGTAATTTCAGCAATTCACAAAATTTATGATCTACGAAAGACTTATCTGCGCCTGAATCAAAAAGTACTCTTGCAAAGACATCATTTACAAGGAAGGTACCTGTTATGACATTATCGTCTTGCACAGCCTCTTTCGCATCCATTCTGAAGACTCTAGCATTAGTCTTCTTAGCCTCTTCCGGCTTCTTGTTGTACTTAGGGCAGTTGGTTTTAATGTGGCCCTTTTCATTGCAACGGTAGCACGTTGCGTCCTTTATCTTCTTGCAATCCAAAGTTTTGTGATCTGTGGACTTGCAAATACCACAAGCATAAGATTTTGACTGAGTCTGTGAGTTTGACTCAAGTCTGCACTTTCCATAGTGCTGCTTCTTGCAAATTTTGCATTTGGGCTTCTCACCAGAATTATGCCCCTCTTTCCTCGAGTCAGACCCTTTCTTGCTGTCACCGTTCCCACGGTGTTTCTTGCTCGACCTTCGTGAACCATCATCTTCACGCTTCCTCTTCTCAGCCTCCTTATTCCTCAGCGATCTCTGCCTGACCGCATCCAGAGTGAGGGATAAGGAAATGTCAGCTACTGACCTAAAAGTCGCTGGCCGAGAAGCTTTTACGCTTGCCTTGATCTCGGGGGCTAAACCACCGATAAAACGAGCTATCCGTTTTGGTTCCAGGGTTACTAGGTATGGAACCAGCCGAGACATAGTGTTGAAGCTCGTTAGGTAGGCTTGACAGTCGAGGTTTGTCATTACCAAGGATAGGAAATCAGACTCTATTTTTTCCACCTCATGCTGAGGGCAGAAATTTTCCTTGATGAGGGCAACAAATTGATCCCACGACATATTATACAATGGGATCTTTCCGGAGGCCTCCATCAGAGATCTCCACCATGCTAACGCTTCACCCTTGAAAGACTGCGACACAAACTTTACCACGTCTCTCTCAGCACATCCGCTGATGTCTACAACCGTATCCATCTCATCCAGCCATGTCATACAGTCAATGGCTCCCTTCTCCCCAGTGAAATCCCGGGGCTTGCAAGAAACAAAATATTTATACGAGCAACCCTTATCACGGGGCCCTTGATTTCGTATAACCTGCTGAGATGGAGCACTGTGGTTCGAGGAGCGTCGATCATCGTTATTCTTTGGGTCGTCCTTCTTGGGTGGTGGCTTTGAAGGCTGTGTAGATTGGGTCCTACTACGAGTCCCACTGTACTCTTCATACTGCCTTTCCAAAGCCTGTGTAACAGCGCCGTCTATGATCGCTTTTAATTCAGCACCCGTTAATGTAATCTGGGCGTTCTCATTTTGCTCCACTGGATGGCTATTGATTTCGTTTGAGTCAGCCATTTGAATTGAACTGTTGCAGAAAACAAGGACAATATTTTATTTGGGAGTTTATTATGGAATTACCCCTTAGGGTAACTCGTTAACCATGGTAAACAGAGACCATATTTGGTTAACTTATTAATCGTATTAATTTAGGATTTCAATTAAAATTTATCCTAATCATAAACAATAACAATATATATTAGCACATAAGGCTTAGTCACATGGACCATTTAAATTATAAGCTATGATTTCAGAGAATCAAGACTTTTAAGGTTTGAACCTAGTTCATTACCCTTATCAGACAGGGAGTCATAGCTACCTCTGTCTTTTGGCTCATATGGAAGTGAGCTGGGCCCGTAGTCATCATATTACCATGTATGGTAAAAATATGATCATCTTAATTGATGATCTTAACCCATGATTCAGAGATCATATAATTGGGTTTGGAATCTTCTAAAGAATCCTTATACATATAAGAATGACATGTGATTTTAACGAATCACTTCTGCCAGGAGTGTTAACATGTTTTAAGATGTTAACAGGGATTTGAATCTTTTAAACAGGTCTTACCATCTTGGCCCGGTCTTATATTTGACACGAGGCTAGGTTTCACACTTTAAGATTCTTAATTAAATAATTACATAGGCAGATTATTTCAAAAGGAATGATTTTAATTTATTTATTTCATTTATAAATTATTTATGCACAAAATGGCAACTACGAAATTTATAAAACAAACATTCCATTAATTATACATAGGTTACATGTTGCCCTAAACGGGTCTTTTCAAACAACCATTACCCACGCAGGGGTTTTAAACAAGTACTTGCCCACGCAGGGGCTTTAAACAAACAAACTAGTCCACGCGGGGACCTTAACAACTAAACATCATACCCACGCAGGGGTTAACGGAAAATAGACCCACGCAGGGGTCAAATCATCACACATACATACCCACGTAGGGGTTTATGGAAAGATAGGCCCACGCAGGGGCTCAAAACAAACATACAACACACATACCCACATAGGGGCTTAACAACTAAATACACCCACGCAGGGGCTTATACAGAAAATGGAAGGGTTCAATGATCCTTCTTGTTCTTCCCTTTGATCAATCCTACTAATCCTTGGAAGAAAGTCTGTCTCTCCCTGCGGTCCTCGTGAACTACCCGTTCAACTTGATTCAACCTCTGAAGGAGTTCTTCATGTTCAGGTGGTGAGAACCTAGGCGGCTGCGAATGAGTCCGAATAATAGGCCTAGGGGGTATCTGGTACCCTTGTGTTGGGTACCCTACTCCCCATGGATCTCCATAGGGTCCTTGGGTGTTGTAGTTCGCTGCTACCAGGTAAGGGTCAGCCTCCGCGTAACCATAGTTATGATGCATTGGGGGTTCAAACGGGTTGTATGCCATGGAACCCGTATACGCTGGAATTGGGTTGACAAAACCCATCGGCGGCGGCTGCGGCATCGCGGGGTTGGAAGGTCCACCCATTTGTGGGTCCTCCTGATGTGGCGGGTAGTGACTGGCACTTGACTGACGTGGGGAGCTGAAATGAAAGTCTCCCGCACGTGATGACATACGTGCACCTGTCCTCCTACGCCTTGGTGGTGGCGGAGGCACCTGATTAACTGGTGGTGGTGGAGGCGGTGGCGTAAGTGCCACAAATCGGTGATCCTCAGAGGAATCTTGATGATGATGCTGCTGCTGGTGCTGCGGTTGCTGCTGCTCATGAGGCGACTGCTGCTGCTCATGAGGCGACGAGTGGTGAGGAGGCATATAGTACCACTCGTGCCTGGTAAACATCGCCTGAAAGCTATCCGGACCAACATAAGGTGATCCGTGAAACGACGATCCGTCGGAGATTTCTATTGGGTGGTTCGGAGTACCACTTGCAGGTTCGACGGGGTCCGTATCCTCGTCCATGTCGTCCGCATTATCACCGGAGAAGTGATCGTCTGGCCCCAGTGGGTTAAAACCCACGGGTTCTAGTAAATAATTGGCCGGATTAAATTGGCCTCGAAAGATGGGTGTGGGGTCACCATACGAATGATGCGATAAAGATCGCTGAAGTGGTATGTATGAAGTCTGGGGGTTGTTCGGCTCGTAGTCCGGTTGTGGCCCATACGGGTTTTGGACCGGAGGGGTAGAGCTGTGAGATATCGATCGCCTGGCCGGCTCAAATAGGTTCCTTCGGTTCTGCCGTGGATCATCACTCTCTGTTGTCGAAGGAGCTCGTACATTCGAGGGTCCTGCCTCGTTGTCGTTTGGGGCGGTGATCGGCCCCTTGCCTCGTCCCCTCATTCTGAAGAATCTTGGAGGCATCTTTGTTAAGCCTGTCATTATAATATGAGATAACAATAACAAAATATAAAATTTAAAGGACAAAACAAAAACCGAATAAGGTGGAATTTGTCCTATGTTATAAGTCTAGTCTCGAAGGTTTAGATATGTGCAATTGTGTACTGAGATTAAACACAAAAGGCTAGTGTTTAATTCACTCAGAGTTGGCTCTGATACCAACCTGTCACACCCCGATTTCCACGTGTCACCGGTGGGCCCGGTGGGGGAGTATCGTGACGTGGTTGGCAACGTAATAGTCAAACAACACAATATTTAATATGCACAGCGGAAGCAAATTTAAAATATAATACAACCGAATTTAATTATTGTAATATCAGGTATCACAATGTTCGGATGTTTATCCACAGAACGGATCGAAATAAAGTAGAAATAATAGTTCAACAGACTTCAGGCATCCTAAGCTTGCGAGACTTTTTATTGATGCTAAGGAGACAATCCAGCCAATTTCGTTTAGTACCTGCATTCAGTCTTTTTTGGGAAAATACGTCAGTTTACACTGGTAAATATATTCAACTGACTCATTTTGGAAAATGATTGAAAATTGGTTTGGATGCACTTGGCATAAACATTTTATTTAACTTGGGAGAATTATTTAATATTATAATCTTGTGAACGAATTACATGTTACTTGTGCGTTCAGTAGCCCGGATCTTGTCCGGGTTAAAGATCAATAGACACACCATATCATAGAGTTATACACTGACAGGTGTACGCCTACACCCCGTGCTCAGGTCGTGGCCATCTCTTAAGATGATGCCTAGGATATCCGGGACATGGTCATTAACCCCCCCAAAGGCTTTAAGTAATCAAGACTGTTTAAACGAGCCGATCAAATTAGTCAACTACCCACTCAACTGTGGAGATTTGATGCTCGATCAAGCGGTATGCTATATACCGTAACCCAAGCCCGTATAGGGAAAATAAGTTAAAAGTATTTACCTGAGAAATGTATAATTCACAATAAGCAAAATGCACGTAGCTTTTACTGGTCCTCCTAATCTGGAACAAAGGTTTTATAATAATCTATTAGAATCCTAACAGCTCTTTAATTAAGCTTAAGCATAGACCGGCTAGTTTCAAAGATACGGTATGTACGCACGATTAAGCGAAGACCGGATAGAATGTGATTTAGACGCGACAAGTTTGGAGACTTGTTTAATATGGGTTTATTATTCACACTCTGGATTTTGAGATAAAACCGTTAAGGTTTAACCCGTTTCGGCTAATTTATGTAAACTTGTTACATAAACCGAACCGTACGCGTAATAAGCGTGACGGGTATTCATAAGAGCTATATACAGGTTTCCTAAGTTAATTATGTCTCAAATATGTTGTGACATCAGTAAGATGTCTTTCATTATGCCCGAAACGTTTTCAAACACAAACTAGGCCCCGTAGGGGTAGTTTGGTCATTTTAAAGGTTGTAAAAGGGTTTAAGTGTTTAACTGAGTTACAGGTCTGATGTAATCAGTAAACATACTCAAATTAATGAGTTATAACAGTAAGATAAAGCATATATGTGAAATTTATCATTTTTAACCAAACTATGCCCCGTAGGGGTATTTTGGTAATTTCACATAAGCCGAAAAGCTCAAAACTGAAGTCTGAGTTTATCCACCTTTGCTTACTGTTAAAATATTATAATTCGCCTCTTATATCAGTAGGTATCAACCCGGGTATGTCCAATATAATTTTTAATACATACTTTGCGCTAAAAACGCTAAATAAGGCGATTAAAGGCCATTTCCGGGTTCGATACTTAAAGCTGATATTTTAATATTTCCGGAAGGCTTAAAATAATTTATTTATCATATGTGATCAGTAGCAAAAGGTTTGGGGTCGTTTAGATGTGTAAAACTCATTTTATGGCCCGTAAGGGCAAAACCGACAATTACTGGATTAAGCCTACGACAATGAGTTATGCTCAGCCTAAAATTAATTAAAAATCTTTAAAAATCCCAAAATAATATATTACATCAGTGGGTAAAAGATTTGATACCAAAAAGTATGTTTAACTAGGCTATACGCTAATTACGCCATTTTATTAACATAAAACATTAATTTTGCGATAATGAGCATAACTCTTAATCTACAAGTCAAACTGATGTCAAACATTGCATACAAGTCTATATATCAGTAACAAAGGTTTCTACACTTTTACATTTTCATAAATCACGTTTTAAGGTAATAAGGGCATAACGGTCAACATATGAGCAATTAACGGAAACATGCATATTAATTGGATAACTAATGAACCAAGGTGTATAATCACAGAGGGTTGTTCTAACATGTAACCTAATCCAATTAAAGCTCTGAGGCATTTCTAAAACATGCCTAAACGGGTCAGAACTGAAAGTCAAAGTGAAAGTCAAACTATGTGACTTTCGGTTCCGAACCGGGTCTAAACAGGAAATTGTCGGGTTGAACATGTTTAGACATGTTCTTACACTTATTACTAAGTTATAACAATGATCCAATAGGTTGTATATGATGTACAATGTTAATTATGCATAAATGGCATTTTAGACTTCCTGTTGACTTTTTAAATATAAGTTTGACCCGACTTTTGACCTGGTTAGAGTGATGATCAGGGGAAACCCTTTTGAGGTTTCATTACCCACATAAATACCATATTATATCTACTTTTGATTCGAGAATTTACTGAGCCATTATTGACTAATCTTGAAGTCAAACCGTAATTACGACGGTTTGACTTTTAGCTAATTAACTAAGCTAAAAGTAATTAGAGAAGGTTAGGCAACTTACAAAGGTCCTAAGCTTGATTAGAGAACTCTTGAAAGCAGGTTGGAGCTCCAGGAATGATCAGAATGTTGAAGGAATTGGTGTGAGAATGTTTGTGACTTGAAGGCCTATTTATAGTGGATTTACTCACCACATTTGATTGACAAACAAGTCTAGGACACACCACAACTGCCCAACACTTGTCTCTAGTGTTTAGGGGGTGTTTTAGGGGCCAAGTGATGTGGAGAATCGAGTTAGAATCGCTCACAAACGCAAAGGCAGACAAGCACCCACGAAATTCGGAGCTGGCTGATCAGGTAGGGCAGTCGCGTAGCACGACTGCGTGAGTCCTTGAGCTCGCGCTACGCGAGCGTGTAAGTCCAGAAAACATCAATTTTCATTAATTGCAATTTTAGTCCCTGGCTCTTCAAACTTTGTAAAGACACTTGTTTCTTGCAATTTGAGCCCTCGTAATTGACGTATAAGGGCTTCAAGACATTTACCTACTTTGATTAGTCCTCGATTAACTTTATTGTTACCCGAAAAGGCCTAATTTTCAATGTTGACGCTTTAACCCATCGCACACGAATTTGATCACAACTTGCTCATACGATAATGAAATTTTATGAAATTTAAGTCGTGCATTCTAGTGAGTATAATTTACCATTACAAAGCTTCGGGTTTGTCAAAAGGTCACTCAGAGGTATAGATTAAACATGTTGACACATTTAGCCCCTGTAGTTTGAAATCTCTCACTTTTAGCTTCGTATGATCCCTGATTTATTCGTTTGAAGGTATGAGCACCATGTAGGGTTAATGCACATTATATTTATTCACAGTTGACACTTAGGATACGTATATTCACATACTTTTCATGTTTGTCAACTTTAGTCCTACTATAATATTTCTTTCACACGTTTAAACATTTGACACGTGTCTACACATTATAGGACGTGAATTTTCGAGGTGTTACACCTTTGAACCTTCGCTCATGAAATGCACTTAGCCCACTAGCTCTGAGTAGATCTCGATGTCTTTGAACTCGTCTGCCGTTTGTGTAGACGACAATACACTTCACACAAGACTCTCCCTAGCCGTGTCATCTCCTCATAGTCGTGTCCAATAATGGTCGTGGAACACTTTCCTGGTTCTGCGAGAGCTCTAGGAATTGTGCCCCCAATTCCATTCGAAGCGACCCCACTTCTCTCTAACATAGGTGATTCTCCTTAGATCATTAAAAGCATTGTGGTTATCGTGATTTATCCAAATCATTTACCACATATTATGCTTAGCCTCACTCTTTGTCACTGAATATCATAGGAATAAGACTAGGACGTATTTAAACACCCTTTTATACTTTGGGGGTATGTATAACCATATATACTAGCTTATGCATATCATTTATGCCCCCACAATGACCACCTTTAGGCATATGAGTTAGTTGTCCTATTGAACTTAGATCTTGGGATCTCCAGTCAACTAAGTTAGGTGTCCTTCACATACCCTTTTTCTATGGGCTTCAGTCTCATTCCACAACTTGATCTCTAATAAACCCTCAGGTTGTTGGATCCATAACATTAACAAATAACTTTGCGTATTTGAGATCAGTTGTCATGATGTGTTCTTAACTCATAAGTTAATTTTGCCTATTGTCAACTTCTAAGACTATAACCTCAGTGGCCATCTGAATCTGGTTATAATATATGTCTTTGTAAGATACGCTTATCATTTAAGGCAAACACATCTCCATTATGCACTGCGACCTTTGTGTCCTCCACATAGTCGTCTGTTTGCAATGTTAGATTGGATTAAAAAATCCTTATTGTCAAACTTTTATGATACAAATGCAAGACACCCCCACATTTAAATGTTATAGGATATCATCCAGATGGGGTAATGAAAACCATTTCTACATACCCTTATAGGGTTGTTTCTAAATGGATCATTCCCCATATTTCTTGCCATTTGATCAACATTTCCGTAACTTCACTTATGATGACATTTACACACATATGATTGAACAAGATCAACCTCATTGTGTGAATTCAACTCATATTGCATTCCGAGTTGACCAAAGCAACACATGCCATTGTCATAAGTTTGTCACCAACTTAGAATAATTCTAATTTAACATCTAGAATAAGCTTAGACAATGAGTTCTCCTCATTAGCTTTTCGAACAAACTCTTAAAAAGTTACATGTCTTTTCCTTATAATGAATGAAAATTTCCCCTCAACTTTGTCTATACACAAATTCTTTTTGTGTTCATACACATTTGAATGTTTAGAGTTAATTAGTCTCCGTCAAGACCCATAATTAACCAAGTACTAGTCTAGCATGCTTTAGACTACAATACTTTAGCATGTGAATAGAAGATGCATCATTCTAATTCTTCACAGCCCTAAGGATATCATAATATCACTTTGTAACATTCATTCCTTGTTAAGACAAAATAATGAGACTTATTCATAATCCTAAAACATCAATATTTAGGAAGGTCTCACAAATTATTGTATATAGCACATAGCTAAATTTCATCATTCATTTAAGGAACATAACTTGATTACCTTTGATCTCCAACAATCTACCATTGACTCATAAGTACTTAAACATAAGTCTTAATCTAAGTCACTTGGTGAACACATTCATCACCAACAAGATGAATGTTTCTTGTCTACAATCACTATTATGTGTAAGATAGAGTCAATTAGATCGACACTCAACAACCTGGCATTCATAATTTTGCCATAAGTGATTTGCACACATCTATTGTTATTCATTAGGAGATATGTATATTTAGGATGCTCTCCCAAATGAAGGTAAAATATCCATATAGATCTAACAATAATCAAGTGGTAGACGCATCTACTTATAAATCTCGCACGATTTATTAAAGGTATACAATAACATATAGTACTTTTACTTTCATATGTTAGAATTCACACTTGTGAATTTTTCAATGACTTCTAATGAAGTATGCGACATGAATGTCGTTAGTGTATTTAATCTCAATACACTCACTATGTTCTTTCATTACTTTGACACCTCAAAATTTCATGTCCAGTATTATATCGACACGTGTCACGACTTAAAACGTGTAAAGGACTTCCTTAGAAGGACTAAAGTTGACAAACAATGAAAGTATGTGAATATAAGGGTTCAAAATGTCAACAATGGATAAATATACTTTATAATAACCCTACATGATGTTTATACCCTTAAATGAATGAATCATGGATCTTACGAAGCAAATTGTGAAAGAAAATGAGAGATTACAAACTACAGGGGTTAAATGTGTCAACATGTTTAAAGTATACCTCTGAGTGGCCTTTTAGCAAACCCAAAGCTTTGTAACGATTGATTATGCTCACTAGAATGCATGATAAAAATTTCACCAAGTTTCGTTATCATATGAGAAAGTTATGATAAAATTCGTATACAAGGGGTTAAAAGCGTCGACATGTTAATACATACCTCTGAGCGACCTATGAATAAATCCCAACCCTTAACCTGTGTTATAAACATCTGATAAGCAATCTAATCCGGTTAATGCTAACAATGATTGACCCAAATTGAAAGAATGGGATCCTATGAGGATGTGCACGACGAATCTTCGTTTATGGCCCTTTCAAAAGAATCCAAGACAACTTTAGAACATGGCAAGGTGGTCTTAACTGTTTAGGACATGATCAAGAGGCCCCATGTTGATAATAGAGGCCCAAATTCATGTTATCTAAGTTGCCTGTTCGAAGCTTGAAAGGTTAAAAATTTTTGCCTTCTGGTAAAGGCCTACGGCCCGCAAAGACTTGGTTTTACGGTCCGTAACGATGCTCTTACGGACCGCAAGACCCTCCGCTTACAGTCCGTAAGACAGTCCCAGCAACAGAAAATTTAACAGCTGCCTGTTATAACGAATTAACCGACTTAAATCTCCATTTTTCACCCCATGTGCAGCACAAACTAGCTCCCAGGCACTAGGAACACTTGTAATTGATCAGGGACCAATCCTAGAGTTGCTTGGCATGATCTTGATCAATCAAGATCACTATATAAAGACCCACATTGTTGCAACTTTGATCATTCATTCTCAACTCAACTTCTGATCATTTCTGGATCTCAAGAGCCTTCCCTAAGCATCACTAGTCGTGCATAGGACCTTGGTAATCTTCCTTGACCTTCTTTAATCGTGTTTTACTTAGTTAATTAGCTTAAAGTCAAACCGTCGTAATTAAGGTTTGACTTATCGATTAATCACTAATAGTTTGGTGTTTAGTCAAATTGAAAGTTGTTTTAAGTTGGTATTTATGTGGGCAATAAACCCTTAATAGGGCACCCTCTGATTCCCGCTCTAACTAGATCATTTGTCGGGTCAAAGTTTGTTATAAAAAGTCAACAGAAACTTAACTTTCGAATTAACATGTAATTAGCAATGTAGAAGGCGTGTAACCTATTTTATCACTCATATAACTTGGTAGTAAGTATAAGAACTGGTCTAAGCTTATTCGATTCGACAATTTTCTGTTTAGGCTCGGTTCGGAACCGAAAGTCGCAAAACTTTGACTTTTGCTTTGACTTCAGTTCTGACCCGAATTAGATGGGTTTAGAAATGCCTTAGAGCTTCCTTAGGACCAGGTTACATGATGGTACAACCCTCTGTGATTGGTTCGTGGTTTGCCCGATTCGTTTACACGTTTCCGTTAATCGCTTAATGTTGACCATAATGCCCTTTTGACCATAAAACGAGAATTTTGGAAATGTGAGAGGACAATGATCTTTGTTACTGATTTATAAACATGTCCCTAAATTTTCACATCAGTTGGAGGTCTAGATTAGGAGTTATGCTTAATAGCGTAATTAGAACGCTTTTTATGAATTAAATGGCGTAATTAGCATAAAGCCTATCTAAACCCAATTTTTGACACCAAACCTTTTACCCACTGAGGTAATATAATATTTTGGGATTTTTGAAGATTTTTAATTATTTTTAAACTAATCTTAACATAGGGTTATCGCCTTAATTCGGTTATTGCCAATTATACCCTTTTCGTTTATAAAATGAGTTTTACATAACAATTTGATACCAAACCTTTGGCCAGTGATGTTATATAATAAATGAAGTATTTTGAACTTTATAACCTGATCAGAAAACTCAGATTTCCTATTAAACCCGGAAATCGCTTAAAACGGCTTTTTACGCATATTAAATACATAGTATGAATTTAAAACCATTTTGTCATATAAGACTTATCACCAACTGATATGACCTGTTAAATTAAGTTGTTTTAATGATTATTTCAGACCCGGGTCTCAGAATTATAATTAATCTCTTTCATAATCTTTAAAATGACCAAAATACCCCTACGGGGCTTAAATTGAGATTAAACTCGTTTTGGGCATAATGGAAGGTATCCTACTGATATCACAACATATTTAAAGTATATTAACTTACTGAATCAAGAACCCCATGATAAGGGTTGCTCCTATAAGTATTTTGTCTCATGCAACTCAGGGATTTCACTGGGGAAAAAGGAGCTATAGACTGCATGACATGGTTGGATGAGATGGACACTGTGGTAGATATCAGTGGTTGCGCTGTTAAGGATGTGGTGAAATTCGTGTCCCAGTCATTCGAGGGTGAGGCATTAGCTTGGTGGAGGTCTTTGATCCAAGCTACAGGGAAAATCCCATTGTACAATATGACTTGGGAACAATTTGTGTCGTTGATCAAGGAGAACTACTGCCCTCAGCATGAGGTTGAGAAGATTGAAGCTGATTTCTTGTCTCTGGTTATGAAAAACCTAGACTGTCAGGCCTACCTTACAAGTTTCAATACTCTGTCAAGGTTGGTTCCTTACCTTGTGACACCAGAACCCAAGCGTATAGCTCGATTCATCGGGGGTTTAGCCCCAGAAGTTAAGGCCAGTGTGAAGGCCTCTAGACCAGCTACTTTCCGGTCTGCAGCTGATATAGCATTATCTCTTACTCTGGACGTAGTCAGGCAGAGATCACTGAGAAACATTGATGCTGAGAAAAGGAAGCGTGAGGATGACAACTCACGACGTTCAGACAAGAGGCATAAAGAAAACAATGACCACAAAAAGAGTTCTGGGTCTAAGAAAGATGGCCATCAGTCAGGTGATAAACCCAAATGCAAGATCTGCAAGAAACAGCACTTCGGGAAGTGCAGATTTGAGTCGAAATCCCAGTCATAGCCAAGGGCATGTGGGATCTGCAAGTCTTCTGAGCACAAGACCTTGGATTGCAAGAAGTTGAAAGATGCTACGTGCTATAGCTGCAATGAAAAGGGGCATATCAAGTCCAACTGCCCAAAACTTGCAAAGAAGACTGAGGATGGGAAAAAGACCAATGCAAGGGTCTTCCGGATGGATGCAAAGGAAGCCGTCCAGGACGACAATGTGATCACAGGTACCTTCCTCATAAATGATGTCTATGCAAGAGTACTGTTTGATTCAGGCGCTGATAAGTCGTTCGTAGATAATAAGTTTTGTGAATTGTTGAAATTACCTGTGAAAACCTTAAGTGTGAAATATGAGGTGGATTTAGCTGATGGTACCGTAGAAACCACCTCAACCATGTTAGATGGATGTGTTATATCCATTTGGAACCACTCTTTTCCATTGTCTCTACTTCCTTTGAAATTAGCTGGTTTCGATATAGTAATAGGCATGGATTGGTTGCCTCGCAACCAAGCCTAGATCGTTTGTGCTAAGAAACAAGTAGTTGTCAGGACTCCTGATGGCGAGCCTTTGACAATCCAAGGAGATACTAAGTACGGAATGCCTGAGCAAGTGTCCATGCTCAAGGCATCAAGGTGTTTGACGAAGGGTTGTGTTATCTACATGGCACAAGTAACCCTTGATGAACCAAAGCCAAAAATCGAAGACATACCTATTATCTCTGAATATCCAGAAGTTTTCCCCAAAGAACTACCTGGTTTACCCCCAGATAGACAAGTGGAGTTCAGGATTGACATTATTCCTGGAGCAACACCTGTTGCAAGAGCGCCTTACAGATTGGCACCAACGGAGATGAAAGAGTTGAGAACTCAACTGGATGATTTGTTGGCAAAAGGATTTATTAGACCTAGCTCATCCCCTTGGGGAGTGCCAATCCTATTTGTGAAGAAAAAGGATGGGTCGATGCGTCTATGCATCGATTATCGTGAACTTAACAAGGTCACTATTAAAAATCGGTATCCATTGCCCAGGATCGACGACCTGTTCGATCAGCTTCAAGGGGCAAGTTACTTTTCCAAGATTGACTTAAGGTCAGGATATCATCAACTGAAGGTCAGAGATGAAGATGGTCACTACGAGTTCTTAGTGATGCCTTTTGGACTCACTAATGCACCGGCCGCATTCATGGATCTCATGAACCGCGTCTGCAAGCCCTACATGGATAAATTTGTCATCGTCTTCATCGATGATATTCTTATTTACTCAAAGAATCAAACTGACCATGAGAAGCACCTCCATTGCATTATGAAACTGCTTCATCAAGAAAAACTCTATGCCAAGTTCTCGAAGTGTGAATTTTGGCTTCGAGAAGTCCAATTCCTTGGACATATGGTTAGCGAGCGTGGTATCCAAGTGGATCCTGCTAAGGTGGAAGCTGTTATGAACTGGCAAGAGCCAAAGACGCCTACTGAGATTCGCAGCTTTTTAGGGCTAGCAGGATACTACAGACGATTTATTGAAAACTTCTCAAGAATTGCAGCACCCCTGACTTTACTCACCCGCAAGAATAGCAAGTTTGACTGGGGGCCTAAGCAGCAAGAATCTTTCGACATTTTGAAGCAGAAGTTGAGTAACGCTCCTGTATTGACGTTGCCTGATGGAATTGATGAATTTGTAGTATATTGTGATGCATCGCACACCGGAATGGGCTGTGTGCTTATGCAGAAAGGCAAAGTCATTGCCTATGCTTCACGACAGTTAAAAGTGCACGAAAAGAATTATACCACCCATGACTTGGAGTTGGGTGCCGTTGTATTTGCACTAAAACTGTGGAGACATTACTTGTATGGAACCAAGTGTGTGATCTACTCGGATCACAAAAGCCTTCAACACTTGTTCAATCAGAAGGACTTGAACATGAGGCAGCGACGCTGGATGGAAACTTTAAATGATTATGATTGTGAGATAAAATACCATCCAGGGAAAGCGAATGTAGTTGCTGATGCCTTAAGTAGAAAGGAAAGAGTGAAACCTATAAGAATCAATGCCAAGAGCATTGAGATAAAGAATAGTTTGAATGAAAGGTTGTTAGCTGCACAGAAAGAAGCTGTGCTGGAAGCTAACTATCCCGATGAAAAGCAAGGAGTAACTGAAGAACAGTTATCCTATGGCAAGGACGAAATTCTGAGGTTAAATGGACGAATATAGGTTCCAGTTTATGGAGGGCTTCGAGATGTTTTCTGTCACGGCCCCCGACCCGGTTTGACCCGTTTCAGGAGCCGCGGGATAGAAAATCCCGTGGTATTTATTTAACAGCGGAAGTTTTCATCAGGATCTTTTTAAAACTGAAATATTTCCCGATTATTTTATTTCACAACTCGGGATAAAAACCCGGTAATTTACAATCTTGAGATTTCACGGAGAAATCTTTTATTTTACAAAACATGTTTCCTTATTTTATATTGAGCCACTTCCTTAAGCTGGTAGTGCTTCACGGCACTTTTCCTGGATCACAACATATCACCTGAAACATGTTTGAAAAAGGTTTTGTCAGCGGGAAAAACTGAGTGAATCATTCATTTTTGCTAAAACGACTCGTTTGTTATAATTTACAGTATTAAGAGAGATTACAATGTTTATTTCAACCAAATACCCACAGTACTTGTCATCGACTCGTTTCGGTGACTGTGGTCATATCCCCCATTGGCTGCCCCAATGGTGACGAATATCACTAATTAGGTTCGCCCACCTAAAGTGATAAAAACAGTAGTAATGTGCACAATACTCCACATACCGGCTGTAATTTGGTGACTACATAAACTTAATCACTGTAATTATAATCTTGAAAACATGCTTTTATAAACAAATTTGATAAAAGAGAATGACTCACATTGCAGATTTAATTTGAGCAGAGCCTAGCCTACTGATTAGCCTTTTAACCTAAATTAATAACAGGCACACAATTCGGTTAGTAACTTAATACAACATTTACGATAACTCACGAGATCAAACCTTCACATCGAATGACAAAGTGCGATACTTAAACATCCATTGAATTAACAACGAATGACAAAGCATAAACCCTAATGTGGGTAGCACTTAAACATCCATTGGATAGTTTAATCGATCGGACATTGAATCGTATCAGCGATCGAGTTATTACCCTGTATTGCGGCGACGATTAGTGATCCGTGTGTGTTTTGATAATAAACAGAACGTAACTCAGTGCATGTAGCGAAATTTTACGTCGTTTTAGTATCAGAAATCAAGTCCCAATGTCTGCTATTTATACCCAAAATTGACCAGGCTTACGGACCGTAAGCCTTATCCCTTACGGTCCGTAAGGGATACGAAATCACTATAGGTTAGCCACGTCTTTGACTAGCCTTGCTGACTTGACAGATTTGTAAATTTTAATTTTGACAGCGTTTTATTTAGATAATCGTGACTAGGGTTTTACCCCCCCTGAGTTTTAGGGGCCCTGATCCTGATTCTGATTGTTCTGAAAATTTTAGGGTTTGTGCAGAATCACTGTCTCAATTAGGGTTTCCTATTGGATGAAATAATAAAATAAATGGGACTTTTAATGAGGGTTGTTACATTCTCCCCACCTTAATAAAAATCTTGTCCTCGAGATTTACTGGAATAATTGAGGATACTTTCGCTTCATTTCTGACTCTAACTCCCAAGTGTATTCGGGTCCTCGTTTCGAATCCCACTTGACTTTGACTAAAACTAGTCGCTTATGTTTGAGAAATTTTACCTTTCTGTCTTCTATCTGAAGAGGTTTCTCTACAAATTTTAACTTTTCGTTTACCTCTATATCTTGGAGAGGTACTACCAAAGATTCGTCTGATAGACATTTCTTGAGGTTGGATACATGAAATACATCATGTACTCCAGCTAACTCTTCTGGTAGTTATAAACGATAAGCAACTGGTCCTATACGTTGGATCACTGGAAATGGTCCAACGTATCTGGGACTTAGCTTTCCTTTCTTACCGAATCGAACAACTCCTTTCCAAGGGGAAACTTTCAACATTACTCTGTCTCCAACTTGGAATTCTAATGGCTTGCATCTATTGTCTGCATAACTCTTCTGGCGATATCGAGCTGTTTTCAATCTTTCCTTAATTTGAGTAATCTTGTCGGTCGTTTCTTGCACTATCTCGGGACCTGACAACTGACTTTCTCCTATTTCTGCCCAACAAACTGGAGTTCTGCACTTTCTTCCATACAGTGCCTCGAATGGGGCAGTTTCAATACTTGAATGATAACTATTGTTATAGGAGAATTCAATTAATGGTAAGTGATCGTCCCAATTCCCACCAAAATCTATCACACATGCTCTAAGCATATCTTCTAGAGTTTGGATCGTCCTTTCACTTTGCCCGTCTGTTTGTGGATGATATGCCGTGCTTAGGTTTAGTCGAGTTCCCATTGCTTCTTGGAAACTTTTCCAGAAATGAGAAGTGAAACGACTATCCCTATCTGATACAATGGAGAGTGGAACTCCATGTAGAGATACGACTTCATCTACATACAACTTTGTCAGTCTTTCCATGCTAAAGGTTTCTTTCATTGGTAGAAAGTGAGCAGATTTGGTTAATCGATCCACAATTACCCAAATCGCATCATTACCTTTTCTGGTTTTGGGTAACTTAGTAACAAAATCCATTGTTATGAGTTCCCATTTCCATACATGCATTTCTAGTTGTTGTAATAGACCTGAAGGTTTCTGATGTTCAGCCTTTACTTGTGAACAAGTAAGACACTTAGAAACATATCTAGCTATATCCTTCTTCATGCCTATCCACCAAAAATTCTTTCTTAAATCTTGGTACATCTTATTGTTTCCAGGATGTATGGTATACCTAGACTTATGGGCTTCTTCTAAAATCTTATTTCTTAATTCTCCCTGCTTAGGTACCTAAATTCTGCTTTTATGGAATCTCCAAATTCCATCATCTCCTTGCTCTAATTCTTTTATTCGTCCTTTCATTCCTTCAGCATCATCCTTGATTTCTTTTTCTTGGAAATGCTTTACTTGTTCCATTAAATCTAACTGCAGATTTAATCTGAGAGCACGAACTCGCTTTTGCTTTTCATGATATTTACGACTTAAGGCATCTGCAACTACATTTGCCTTTCCTTCATGATATTGAATATCACAGTCGTAGTCACTTAGGATTTCCATCCATCTCATTTGTCTCATGTTTAACTCTTTTTGCCCGAATATATTTCTTAAACTTTTATGATCTGTATAGACAGTAAACATACTTCCGTACAGATAATGTCTCCAAATTTTCAGGGCAAAAATTACGGCTCCTAATTCTAAGTCATGAGTCGTATAATTTTCTTCGTGCTTTTTCAATTGCCTTGAAGCATAGGAAATTACCTTCTTGCGTTGCATCAGCACACATCCAAATCCTAATTTTGAAGCATCACAATATACTTCAAAATCTTCATTTCCTTCTGGTAAGGCTAAGATTGGAGCATTGGTTAATTTCTGTTTCAAGACCCTAAAGGCTTTTTCTTGTTTAGGTCCCCATTCAAACTTAACTGCTTTACAGGTTAGCTTAGTTAATGGTACATCTATTTTGGAAAAATCCTTAATAAACCGTCTATAATATCCAGCTAAACCTATAAAACTTCTAATTTCCATTGCGGATTGCGGAACCTTCCATTTGGTAATTGCTTCTATCTTAGCAGGATCTACATGAATACCTTCGTGATTTACCATGTGTCCTAAGAATTGCACTTCTTGCAACCAAAATTCACACTTTGAGAATTTGGCGTAAAGCTTTTCTTTTCTTAACAAAGTTAAGAGTGCATGCAAGTGCTGGCAATGTTCATCCTGACTTTTGGAATAAATAAGTATACTGTCGATGAAAACAATTACAAATTTATCCAAGTACGGTTTACAAATCCTATTCATCATGTCCATGAATGCTGCAGGTGCATTCGTTAATCCAAAGGGCATGACTGTAAACTCGTAATGACCATACCTAGTTCTGAAAGTAGTCTTAGGTATGTCTTCCTCTTGTACCTTCAATTGATGATATCCGGAGCGTAAGTCGATATTAGAAAAATATCTAGCTCATTGAAGTTGATCGAAAAGATCATCAATCCTAGGTAATGGGTATCGATTCTTAATTGTAACCTTATTTAATTCTCTATAATCAATACACATTCTCATCGAACCATCCTTCTTCTTTACAAACAACACCGGTGCTCCCCACGGGGATGAACTAGGTTGTATAAAACCTTTACTTAGTAATTCATCTAATTGCTTTTTCAATTCTAACATTTCTGTGGGTGCTAACCGATAAGGTGCCTTGGCTATCGGTATAGTTCCTGGAATTAAATGAATTCTAAATTCTACCTCCCTATCTGGTGGTAATCCTGGTAATTCTTCTGGAAATACATCTGGGTATTCTGAGACTACATGAATTTCCTTAAGTTCTTTACCCTTAGTATTAATGATTACTGAAATCATATATACTATTCCTTGCTTTCGTTCATAACTAGCAACTCTCATTACTGATATGAACTTCATGGGCTTACGTGGTTTATCTCCTGTAATTATGATTACTTCTCCAGTAGATGCTTGAATTTCTATGGAATTCTGATCACAAAGAATTCGAGCATGGTTGGCTACTAACCAATCCATTCCTAATACAACATCAAATTCAGCTAATTTCATAGGTAACAGGTTTTCAAAGAATTTATGACCTAAGAGTTCTATATTTTCCTTTTGCAAAACTTTATCTATGCTAACAGAATTTCCGTCTGCCGTTTCGACTGTAAAAATCTGCCTAAGTTTGGTTAAAGGTAAATTAAGAGCTTGGCAAAATGAAGTATTTACAAAACTTTGGTTTGCACCAGAGTCAAATAATACTTTGGCGTAAATGTTGTGAACTAAGAACGTACCAGCTATCACATCTGGAATGAGTTCTGCCTCCCGAGTAGTTAGCTGGAATGCTCTAACATTCTTCTTTGTAGCTCCGTCAGCTGGTTTAGCTTTGTTGTCTGCTGGTTTGACCAATTTAGGACATTCTGTTTTGAAATGTCCATTTTCTCCACAATTATAGCAAATTATGGATTTCTTCCTGCAGTTTTCTTCACGATGTCCTACCATTTTACAAAAATTGCAGGTTACACTACATCTTCCAAAATGTTTCTTTCTGCAATTCCAGCAGAATGGCGGAGTTGAAGATTGCCCGGTTCCTCTTCCTTTGAAGTTACTATTATTACCCATACGAACTCCTTGGGAAATTTTCTGAGCCAGTTCCTTTTTCCTGTTATCATCTCTTGTACGCACCAATTCGTCAGTGAGTGTGTTAGCTAATTCCACAGCATCGTCAATAGTGCGAGGTCTAGCAGCTTTAACGATATTGCGGATTTCACCAATTAATCCCCAAATATAGCGAGAAATAAGTACCGGTTCTGGCGAAGCCAGCGTTGGTACCACTCTAGCATATTCAAAGAATGTCGAGGTATAACCGCGACAATCTACACCCATCATTCTATGGTTTAAGAACTTATTTGCCATTTGATCTTTTTCATATTCGGGACAGAATTTTCTTTCTACAAGACTCTTAAATTCTTCCCAGTTCATAGCGTACGCCTTCATCCTTCCTTTAGCTTGTAACACCGTGTTCCACCATTCTAGCGCCTCTTCTTTGAAAAGATTTGACGCGTACATGACCTTGTCATCCTTGTCACATTTACTTAATTACTGCCTCGGTTTTCTCTAACCAACGCAATGCTGCAGTTGCTCCTTCATTGCCTGCAAATTCAACGGGTTTACAAGCAAGAAATTCTTTATAAGTGCAACCAGGTGTTGCAGCTTTCATTTTCTTAGGGAGCGGAGCTTGCCGTGGTTCATTATCATGATTAACATGATCATTGCCTCCGTTTACGCTATTACTGAAGTTATCTTCAGAAATACGTTTGCTAGGAACTATTTGTTGCGGTTCTATTGGATTTTTAACAACAGCAACGATCGCTGGAATAGCATTGGTTATTCCTCGAGCAACGATATTTTCTATATCCTTCCTAGTCATATATTGATCCCCCGGTTGTTATTCAGATTGACTAACCTCATTAACTGGTTCATTATTAGCATTTTCCATCTGATAATTAATTTATAATCAATTAGTATAAAATAAGAAACAATCCAATATAACAATTAATCGCACAAAATTATGTAAACAAAATATACAATCAAAATTGTAAATTTTCTTTTATTTTATAGATTATATTATGCTTCCATATACATTTTTATCTTACAACCGTTTTATTGTTTATTTTACACATACTGATTTTTTTTATTAGTATTATTGTTTATTATACAAACACAGCTTCACCAACTCACTATCTCTCGTCATTTGTCTTCCTAAAAACGAAGCTCCCTTTCATCATACTTCCAGGCAATTTGTCCCCCTATCTCCCGGATTCTATTTCCCGCATCCATTAACTCTTCGCCAAAATGACGAAGTTCTGCTAAATTCTCGTTACTCATGGGTGGATTTGGTAATGGTTCCGGGTCGAACTGAGGAAGAAAGGAATAAGGACTGTTGATCAGGTTTTGGAACTGCCAATCATTTGTCCACCATTCATCTATCCCTAGAGGCTGGGTGTGGATTATAGGTTCTGGGATTGCTGGTTCTAAGTTCATAGGTAATTGGGTTTCAGCAGGATAAGGGTATAGATTATTATTAATAGGCCTGATTACATCACAGCTCGCCAATGCCCGATCTAATTCCTCCTGAAAAGGTAACTCCTCAACCTGTCTAGAGCTTTCCCCAACTTCCCTCTGGGTTTGCCTAGAACCTTCGCCATACTCCATTTCTATTTGCTTAGAATATTCTTCAAACTGTATTCCCATCTGCCTAGATTCTTCCCCGACTTCAATCCCCTTCCCTTTGTCTAAGGGATTTTCTATTTTAGGCAATTTTCTAGTTGTAGGCTTCCTCCTACGCACACGTCTCCATCCCACAAATCTACTCCTTTTCTTGGGTTTGGGTTTCTCCGGAGGTGGAGCATTGAATTCAATAGGTTCTTCTATGTCTGGTATATATCTATTGAAATCTCTGGAAACCTCTATTTTTACCGGATAGAGATTTAGATTCTGAAGGGCGTCAGACAAGTCGTTCATGCTGTTTAGCACATATGCAAAATAAACAAAATTTACTAAGTCAAAATTTTCATAAATAACCTTTAAAATTTATTGCATACCGTATGATTACAAAACAACTAACAATTTAAAACATATTTTATTGGAATTTATTTATTTACTGGATGAGGTTTCTATCTTGTAAATGATAAGAGTGCTAAAACTGAAATAGTTTATTTAAAGATTTTCATTTACTGCTACGGTGGCTAGCATATAAAGATCTGCCCAATTTTCATCTAACTTGTCTTCCCAAGATGATTTGCTGGTTAATTCTTGGGTTTCCTGTTTAATATTCTTTTCTTGGAATTTCTTTATTTTCTCTTTACTTTTCCTAATAATCAAACTTCTTTTACTAGGAGAAAGTGGTTCCTCATATTGTGCCTTTTGCACAAATATTCCTTCATCAGGAATTTTAGAGTGATTTGAGGGTTTGGTTTGGGAGGAACTTCCTTTCTCGTTGGATGACCTATCTAATTTAAGATAGATATTTGACAGCTTTTGTTTACCCATACTGTACACAAATATTCAAATAAGAAAACACATAATTACATAATGACAAGTAGAAGAATTAAGTATTTTCTAAATACTTAATAGGCTTAAATCAGTGGCTCTGATACCACCTTTTTCTGTCACGGCCCCCGACCCGGTTTGACCAGTTTCAGGAGCTGCGGGACAGAAAATCCCGTGGTATTTATTTAACAACGGAAGTTTTCATCAGGATCTTTTTAAAACTGAAATATTTCCCTATTATTTTATTTCACAACTCGGGATAAAAACCCGGTAATTTACAATCTTGAGATTTCACGGAGAAATCTTTTATTTTACAAAACATGTTTCCTTATTTTATATTGAGCCACTTCCTTAAGCTGGTAGTGCTTCACGACACTTTTCCTGGATCACAACAGATCACCTGAAACATGTTTGAAAAAGGTTTTGTCAGCGGGAAATACTGAGTGAATCATTCATTTTTGCTAAAACGACTCGTTTGTTATAATTTACAGTATTAAGAGAGATTACAATGTTTATTTCAACCAAATACCCACAGTACTTGTCATCGACTCATTTCGGTGACTGTGGTCATATCCCCCATTGGCTGCCCCAATGGTGACGAATATCACTAATTAGGTTCGCCCACCTAAAGTGATAAAAACAGTAGTAATGTGCACAATACCCCACATACCGGCTGTAATTTGGTGACTACATAAACTTAATCTCTGTAATTATAATCTTGAAAACATGCTTTTATAAACAAATTTGATAAAAGAGAATGACTCACATTGCAGATTTAATTTGAGCAGAGCCTAGCCTACTGATTAGCCTTTTAACCTAAATTAATAACAGGCACACAATTCGGTTAGTAACTTAATACAACATTTACGATAACTCACGAGATCAAACCTTCACATCGAATGACAAAGTGCGATACTTAAACATCCATTGAATTAACAACGAATGACAAAGCATAAACCCTAATGTGGGCAGCACTTAAACATCCATTGGATAGTTTAATCGATCGGACATTGAATCATATCAGCGATTGAGTTATTACCCTATATTGCGGCGGCGATTAGTGATGCGTGTGTGTTTTGATAATAAACAGAACGTAACTCAGTGCATGTAGCGAAATTTTAGGTCATTTTAGTATCAGAAATCAAGTCCCAATGTCTGCTATTTATACCCAAAATTGACCAGGCTTACGGACCGTAAGCCTTATCCCTTACGGTCCGTAAGGGATACGAAATCACTATAGGTTAGCCACGTCTTTGACTAGCCTTGCTGACTTGACAGATTTGTAAATTTTAATTTTGACAGTGTCTTATTTAGATAATTGTGACTAGGGTTTTACCCCCCCTGAGTTTTAGGGGCCCTGATCCAGATTCTGATTGTTCTTAAAATTTTAAGGTTTGTGCAGAATCACTTGGGTGTCTCAATTAGGGTTTCCTATTGGATGAAATAATAAAATAAATGGGACTTTTAATGAGAGTTGTTACATTATCC
Source organism: Helianthus tuberosus (assembly GCA_030545235.1). Taxonomy (NCBI): domain Eukaryota; kingdom Viridiplantae; phylum Streptophyta; class Magnoliopsida; order Asterales; family Asteraceae; genus Helianthus; species Helianthus tuberosus. The sequence continues at coordinate 45,116 of JARYGA010010234.1, forward strand.
TCCAGGAAGCCCACAGTTCTAAATACTCCATTCATCCTGGAGCTGACAAAATGTACCAGGATCTGAAAGCAAATTTTTGGTGGATAGGCTTGAAGAAGTCTATAGCCACCTATGTAGCTAAATGTTTGACGTGTGCGCAAGTCAAAGCTGAACATCAGAAGCCGTCAGGTTTGCTACAACAACCTGAACTTCCCACGTGGAAGTGGGAAATGGTAACAATGGATTTCATCACCAAGTTGCCAAAGACAAAGAAGGAAATGACACCATATGGGTGATAGTAGATAGACTGACTATGTCAGCACATTTCCTACCCATTAAGGAGACCTACAGCTCCGACATGTTAGCCCAATTGTACGTGGATAAGATTGTATCCCTGCATGGCGTACC
>JARYGA010010235.1:0-36009 GCA_030545235.1 Helianthus tuberosus
CAGATCGAAGAAAGGATTACACGACCACTGAATCTCCGGTTAGAGTGACGGAAGTTCACCTCCGTGAACCGGAAACTATTCGTTCAAACTGAAATCAAAGAAATAATTAGAAGTATCATTCTCATCCGGTGCAGCCATTTCCCCGGTCAACGAAACCTTCGCCGAAATTTTAATATTTCGGCAGAACTTGCTTCCAATCGGCACCAATACACACCAAATCAAAGGCTCTTTGATAAGAAAACCCTAAAGATATGAATATTTCATCCAAGTCAAACAATGACATGAAAGCATAGATCGGTCGTTAATAAAGTTCAACTCACCGGAAAAAAATAAGGTTGCGGTTATTACCATCTTTGCTGGAAATGGGAGGGAACCACCGAAAACCGTTGAACTACTCAGAACCACTGTCTGACTAAACCGACAGTTTCTACAACTTGGATTTTGCGGATGAGAGGCAAGGACGCGCAGGGCCAGTCACCAGAGACTCGCTGGGTTCGGATCTCTCTCCGTCTTCCGAATCTCGCTTTCTCTCGTTTCAATATCCTAGTCTATCTATGTCTCTTTTGAAGGTGGAGGATGATCAGAAGGGTCCTGCGCCGTGTCGCAGGAGGTGGTTCAGAAGGGTGGCTGATGGAAGTCAATGGCGGCACAAGACGAAGGTATGGCGGCACTCTCTACCTGTAGGTATTTCTCTCTCCATCTATGCTCTGTGTCTCTCTTATCATACTTTAATTTTTAATATGTATATAGATATAACTTATTATTCATTCACTTTAATTTTCAGAAGGGTGGCCGACGGAAGTCAATGGCGGCACAAGATGAAAGTACGGTGACACTTTATCTATAGCTCTTTCTCTCTCCATCTATGCTCGGTGTCTCTCTTATCATACTATAATTTTTAATATGTATATAAATATAGGTAAAGGATCCTGTAAAAAGTGCCCAAAGTGTGAGAAGGGTAAGAAATAATGTGGTGATGACAAGTGTCCTATATCTAAATTAATTCAAAAGGGTGAATTAGTAATTTTCTATTTCTTTCAATTAATTGATTAAAAGATAACTGCCCAAAATAACTTCCACCCTTTATTATAGGAATTCGATTTTAGGAATTAATCTACGAATGTGTGTAGTGTTATATAATTCTGTAGTGCAACAACCATTCAGAACTGCATAGTGTTATATATTTTTTATATAGTGTTACTTGGTGTTATATGGTGTTATAATATGGTTTTTGGTGTTATATAATTCTGTAGTGTTATATAATTCTGTAGAACAACCATCAAAAAACACTATATAACACCATCAATTATTAATTCTGTAGTGCAACCACCATTTAGAACTGTATAGTGTTATATATTTTTATATAGTATTATATAGTGTTACATGGTGTTATATAGTGTTCTTTGGTTTTATAGTGTTATATGATGGATGCATAGTGTTATATAGTGTTATATTTTTCTGGTAGCATGCCTATGATGGATGTATAGTGTTATATATTGTTATATAGTGTTATATGATAGATGTATAGTGTTATATGATGGATGTATAGTGTTATACGTTTCTTTGCAACTGTTACATATTTTTCTATTTTTAGAATTTAGGATCGAGATAATTTAGCAATTAAATTTGAATAGCTAGTTTTTAGGAGATTGATGGCGGTTACCATATTTGAAACATTGGAAAAGACACTATTGCCCTTCAATTTTACATAAGGTCCTTCTAATTAAAACACAATTTACATTTTATACCCTATTGATCTCAACCATTAGATCAAATATCCAATGGTTTAAAACACTTCTTACCCTTCTCACATTTTAGACACTTTTTACCATATCCCTACCCTATAAATATAATTTATTGTTCATTCACTTTAATTTTTAATATGTATATAATAACAACTTTTTATATAGCCAATTCCAGCACCTTGGTTAAACCTGCTTATAATGGGATAACATTATAATATATCAAATTATTTTCTTAAACATTTGAAAAATACTGCTTCAAATATGAAACAACTAAGAGCATTCACAATGGATCCTCTATATATATGGTAGTATAACCTTTATATTTGTGAGAGTGGTTGTAAATTGTTGTGAATGGAGGAGAGAGAGAAAGAAGAAAAAATTACCGTTTATCAGTATTTAGAAGAGATAATGTTCACCTCTATATTTTTTTTAATATTTTTTGAAAATATTTATAAGTGGAGGAGAGAAAAAATATAATGATACAAGTATAAAAAATATTATTTAATCAAAGAGAAGAGAGAAAAGATAGTGTGTTTTAGTGTAATTATAAAGATGGAGTAATAGATTTGATTGTGAATGCTCTAATATAATTAAAAATTTAAAAACAGTATAAATTAACGGTGGGGGTATCCATACATCCCCTAAAAGTATTTACACATCCCCTAACCCTTTTGCCCAATACGCCTCAAACTGGCCCCACCAATACGCCCCTCATTGCCCAATACGTTTGAAAATTATCCCTACCAACTAATTAATGTCAATCATTGGGTGTCAGCCAATGATTACCAATGATTGAGATGTAAGGAACTTTATATTGATAGGGTTATTGTATGGGGAAGTTGTGAAATATTTATATAAGAAAATTAATATATATTTTTTTATAAAATGTTGTTATAAAAAATTGTGTTAGTATTATAAAACTTCATATTTTTATGAAATGAATTGTGTATATTTTTAATAAAAAAAATGTGCATATGTTTTTTTATTAAGTATTATTATTAAAAACTTCATATTTTTATGAAATGAATTGTGTATATTATAAAATGCCATTTTTTTATAAGTATTATTAAATGTCAATTTTTTTTATAAAACGAATTGTATATATATTATTTTTTATAAGTATTATTAAATGTCAATTTTTTTATAAAACGAATTGTATATATAATATAACAAAGTTTTTTATTTATGAATTATTATTATGTGTTTAATTGTCAAAATTTTTAAATGTCAAAATTTTTTATTAAACGACTTTTATTTAATATTACTAAATGAGTATTATTACGTCTTTAATTGTCAAACTTTTAAATGTCAAATTTTATTAAATGGGTATATTATAACGTTTTATTAAATGTCAACTTTTTTATTTATCAATTATTATTATTTGTTTAATTGTTTTTATAACGCAATGTGTATGTTAGAAAATGTCAATTTTTTATGTCTTTAATTGTTTTTCAATTGTCGTTTATTAACCATAACGCAACAAGAAATGTAATTCAAAATGTAATTAAACATCGTTTTATATTAATACACAAAACATGTAACTTTGATACAGAATGTAACGACTAAACCCTAAACCCTAAACCGCTAATTGTTACATATTCTTGAATTCCTGTACACGAAAACGATGGGTGCAGCATACACAATTTCGAGACAGGTCGGCTGTCTTGAAATTGCGTACAGAACCCTACCTTCCAACGGAATTTCTGCTTCACATCTACCACACTGAGATGGCACAAGGGATAAGGAGGTTGGAGCAGTGGAGTCGGCATTTCGTTTATCAACCACTGTCCAGTCTTCTGCGTCTTGTCAGGATAGTGAGCGAAGTGGCATTCCCGTTGGTGGAAGGCTCATGAGAAAATTAATGAACTCCTCTCTTGGAAGGACATGTCACGGGGCAGACTGCGTTGGCTAGCGTCACTGGGAGCTGACGAGGCAACAGGCTACCTCGATAACACGTAATCCTAGATCGGCGTTCTAGTGCATGAATCTGAAATATGAACGTAGTTTCTCCATAAGGATTACGCTACCACCACCGTCAAAACACCGACTTTCGATATCCTGTTAATAAAAAATACAATTTAGCATTAGTCTCGGCATTCGAAAATATATTGTAAAAATTTAAAAAAAAAACAAAACAAATTCAAGCGCCACCACAGCTGACCCACCATCACCACCACCACAGCCGACCTACCACCACCACAGCCGACCCACCACCACCACCCCACAGCCGACCCACCACCATCACCAACACCACCACCACCACAGCCGACCCACCACCACAGCCGACCCACCACCACTACCACCACCCTAGCCGACCCACCACCACCACCACCACAACCCCAGCCGACCCACCACCACCACCACAACCACCTTAGCCGGCCCACCACCACCACAGCCGACCCACCACCACCACCACCACCAGCCACAACCCCAACACCACCACAAACGGCCAAAATAAAATCACAAAAAAAAAACAAACCTTGAATATTCCGACCGTATAGAGCGATACGAGAGAGAAAACTATACGAGAGACCACCTGCCGGATTGTCATCGTGTGGTCCCGAACTCAGTCCAAAAACACCTTTGCATATGTACTTGTGACCAGCTTTGTTCGTTTTAACTATAAAAGGAAACTGAAGTTCAATGAGACGCGTATGGGTCGATGAGTCGCGCATTGAAGTGAAGTGTAATAAACGTACATGTCAACTTTTCAGAAAATGTAGACATATACGGGTCTCATCGGGCTAAACGAGGCATATCGACTGAAAAGTTGTCAGCTTCCGTACCCCAATTCGCACGTACGGCCCTATGAGCGGCTTATTGAGTTGTTTTTTTTTAAAGCTTGTATACGTTTCAGAAGTTGCAAATTCATAAATATACACCATCTTCACAATCACAAATTCACAATGGTTGTTTGCAAATGTGGTAGGACGGCTGCACTAAGAACGTCTTGGACTGAAGCTAATCCCGGACGTCAATTTTACACTTGACACAATATGGTATGTTTTAATCCCATACCCATACCCGGTTATAAAAATATAAATAAAAAAAATCGGGTATATGATCGGGTATGTAGTCGGGTTTTTTTGTCATCCTTACTTTGAAACACTAATTCCTCTTCTGTGACAGTGTTCTAAGTGCAACTTCTTTGTGTGGGTCGATCCTCCCATGAGTCATCGGACATGTGTGGTCATCAAAGGACTGATGAATACGAAGGTTGTGCTTGAAAACGAAGTCAAGTATTTGAGAGAGGAGGTTTGAATATATAAATTACAAGAAGCGGAATTTGAAGATAATCATTCATGGGTTGTTCGTAAGAGGGAAAGTTGTTTGATAATCACTTGGATTTCTTTTGTGTTGTTTTTCTTGTTATTTTTCATTGTTAGTATGTAAGTTTATGCAAGAAATGTAATCGAATATTAGTTATAAATGTCGTTTTTTAATATTATTATAAATATTAAGCTTTAAAAAATGTTGTTTTTTATAACAAGTCGACTAAGCATAAATAACAAAACGAACAAACATTCATCAAGTTACAAATGTTTAAACATACCAAAATGAAATAAATACTTGTCCATAGATGCCCAACACAACCAAAATAAACAAAAAGAAATAAATATTTGTTCATACATGCCCACAAATGTTTAACAAAATAAGGTTCACCCAACAAATAGAAATACTAATCCTCCATGTCCTCATCGGTGTCGTTAGAATCATCCCCGCCACCTGTCATATGGATCTGCGTAGCGGATGTGCCTACCTGCGTCCCGGACGGGCCTGCCTCCCTGTCGGTACCCGGATACACTCGTGGATGTGGCGGGGGTCGAACCGCCAACCCCGCCTGGGTACGTCTCTCGGCCTCACTAGCCATCACCCACTCCATCAAATCCTCCATCTGGTCCATCCGCTGAAACTGCCGTGTCCAGCTCGCCATCATACGATCCTGACCCGCCACCAGCTTCTCAAGGAGACTTTGGGTAGACTGAGGCAACCACACTGCATGATAAACACGTTGTGGAATCTGTGGCGGCTCCTGCGGATACCCCTGGTCAACCTGAGGCTCCATGTCTCCATCCATAACAGGCACGTCAGCAATATGCGGCATCTCCACCTCCCCAGCCTCGAGCAGTGCCTGGGGGACTATCGGTTCGGGTTCAAAAATATGTTGGTGATTGTCAACAAACCGATGCCCGAGATCCGGAAAGTTCACCGCAATCTTTATCCCTCTCATCGTCCTAAGATCTAAGGGCTCGTGTGGTGCTGCGGTTGGCATATCATCAAGGAATGGGAAATACAGGCCACAATGTTGGGCAATACGCGTGATAAACGTCCCTCCAATCAAACGGCTACGCCTCTACCGTTTGCCGTACGAGGCGAAATACTCCGCCAGACAACGATGGAGGCCGCACGGTGTGCCCTTATATAAGCAGTACAGAAAGAACAGATCCACCTTCGTGACCCACTCGTTGCTTTTTCCACGCGCAGAGATCGACGTGGCAATGCAGCGGTGTATGTAGCGAACGAGTGGGTCAGGAATCGCCGATACTCGGGCCTTCTTACCGAAGTGTTCAGGACATAGGGTGGGCCACCAAGCAAACAACTGATCATCAGGCATAGCCGAGATCGCGGTGGTATAGATGTCCTGAACCAATTCATCCTCACTATAGAACCCGGTGGCAACAGCAAATTGACGCAACGACATATTTTGTCGCTGCCCGAACAAACAGAAAGATACCTCGGGAGGCGGTGGTTCCATGTTTGGATCATCCATATCCGAATTGGGCCGGTCAGCCGGCCGTGGACGAAACACGAATGTGGACAGAAACTCCACCATCATGGTCCTATAAGACGGCCCAGCCGCCACCGAAGACATGCGATCCCACGGGGAATTCTCCCTGATCAAACCCCGGGCTCTCTCCTCCTCCCCGACCTCCCGTAAAGCATCCCATGACAACGACCTCTGCCGCCCCACCTTCATTTATCGCAACCTGTTAAAACGTTTATACTCCCTAGAATTGTTCGGGTAGTCCATATAGGGAATACCCAAACAATCACCCCCGGCCATCTATCGAGTCCAGGCACATGTCCTGCACCAAACTCCTCCTCGTCTGACGACATATCTGCAAAAATTAATATATAATTCGTGTTATATTATAAACTTTTTACAATTTTTATAAACTTGTAATAATTTTAGTGACGAATTGTATAGCCGACCCACCACCACCACCACCACATCCGACCCACCTTAACGAAATTAACGCCTAAATAATCGACAAAGTTTCTAACAAATTAACATCTAAATAATCGACAAACAATACCAAATAACACCCGAATAATCAACACTTCACGCCAAATAAGACATAACTAAATAACTAATCGACAGTTAACGCCGAATAAACGCAAATAATTTTAACACGATATTTTGCGTATTCGTTTATTTTATTTGTAACACATTATTCTTCAAAAAACCTTTCGAGTTAATTTTTTTTATCACTTACATTTAATGTTTAAATATAAGATTTTTACTAAATAAAGTTTAAAAAAGTGAAGGACCAGAAGGACTATTATTGTCAAGTTGAAAAATATTAGACACCACAAGGACTATTATTGTCAAGTCCCTAAAACTTTCAAAACATAACAAATCAAAACTGCTTTACCGGCGGGATTCCGGCAGGTTTTCGGCAACCCCGAAACGCTAATCGGATTCGTTTTCATCTATTTCTTTTGCGTCAACCTTTATCTACATCCTAAGCTAATCTATACCCCAAACCATATCCCCCGTCGTTTATCCGGTCACCATCCCCAACTATTCTGGTGACATTTACGTCCCCAACTATTCCGATGACACCTTTATCTACATCCTAAACTAATCTACATCCTAAACTAATCTATAACCCTCACCGTGAAACACCACCACGAAAACCATCAAACACCACCCACCACCGGCCAAAATTAAAAAAAAATTGACAAAGGAAATATGATATAATACACTAACCTTTTATGAAAATCTGGACCGTATAGGTTGATGCGAGAGAGATCGAGCGATACAAGAGAGTGCGTTTGTGTGTGTGTTCTTGGTGTTTTAGTGTGTGGGGTTAAGAACTTTTAGAACTATTCTCCATTTAGTCAAACTTGAAAAGCAGTTTTTGGATCAATGAGGGGCGTATGGGTCTATGAGAGGCGTATAGGTTTTTTTTTCTTTTTTAATCTTTGGAACTAAGCATAAGAAAATTAATAATCGGGATAATTAATAGGTGAGACACTTGTCCCAGTGGAAGGGAAGGGTGCATTTAAGGGAGAGGTCACGAGTTCGATCCGGGTGCAGAGGCGGGTTTTTTGCATTTTTGGGTATTTTTCTTTTTTAATCTTAATTAAATAAATTTCCTTTAATGTTTATATATTGGTTATAACGTACAGAAAATTTATTAAATTAAATAAAACAAAAAAATTAATTAAACACAATTCTTGTCGTTAATATTAATGAAGTTTTAAATAATAATAATAACAATAAATAATAATAATAATAAAAATAATAATAAATAATAATAACAATAATAAATAATAATAATAATAACAATAATAAAAAATAATAATAAATAAATAGTAACAATAATAAATAATAAATAATAATATTAATAAATAATAATAATAACAATAATAACAACAATAATAATAACATTAATAATAAATAATAATAATAACAATAATAATAAATAATAATAATAATATTAACAATAATAAATAATGATAACAATAATAATAATAATAATAATAAATAATAATAATAAATAATAATAATAATAATAATAAAGACAATAATAATAATAATAACAATAATAAATAATAATAACAATAAATAATAATAATAATAATAATAATAATAATAATAATAATAATAATAATAATAATAATAAAGCATATCACGTTGCTCATTGACCAATAATAATGTACATGTATCGTATTACACATGGTAGGGCGTTAGTAGATAGTAATAGAATTTCACGAAAAAGAATTTGTTAACTTGGCAAAGGTGTAACATCCGTGAAATATAGTGTACGCAACAATTTTTTTATAAAAAAAATATTAATTAGGGTGTTTTATAACATAAAAACCCTTAATTACCACACAATATTTTTTTTAAATTAATTGCATATGAGTCGTATAGGGCAATGAGACCCATATACAACTCCTCTAAGGTGCTCATTGACCAATAAGTCTCCCCTGGTGGACACATTATGAGTGTCTCATTGACCAACAAGCCTCCCCTGTTTGAACTATTCCACCTTTGATAAAAGTGGAAACCATCAGGGGAGGTTTTTTTTCCTTTTTAATCTTTGGAAAAAAGCATAAGAAAATTAATAATCGGGATAATTAATGGGTGAGACACTTGTCCCAGTGGAAGGGACGGGTGCATTTAAGGGAGAGGTCACGAGTTCGATCCGGGTGTAGAGGAGGGTTTATTGCATTTTTTGGTTTTTTTTCCTTTTTAATCTTAATTAAATAAATTTCCTTCAATGTTTATTTATTGGTTATAACAGAAAATTTATTAAATTAATTAAAACCGAAAAATTAATTAAACACAATTTATGTCGTTAATATTAATGAAGTTTTAAATAATAATAATACTAATAACATTAAATAATAATAACAGTAATAATAATAATAAATAATAATAACAATAATATTAAATAATAATAATAGTAATAATAATAATAATAAATAATAATAAAGAGTGTGGCCCAAATGGGCTTATGCGGATGGACATGTGTTGTGCGATCTAACTTAGGTAGTGTGCATACACATTTACAATACAATTACATACACATAATATCCATAATATCTCATTATAATCATATCAACTAATCACATAATGTTCAAAACATGTTACATCAAAGTACAACTAAAGGTTTGAAATACGAGTTGTCACATCATCCCCAAGTTGAAAGAAATTTCGTCTCGAAATTTAGCACGTAGTCACTGAGGAAGCTGGTTAGGTTGTGTGGTTTCCTGGTTTTCCTGGGGTGTCAATCCTTCCCCTGTTGGTTTGGAATTTTGTCCCGAAATTCCGCAGTAGCTTCAGCCTCAGTGGTGGTTTCGTTTTTCTCGAACAACTGGGGATACTTGTGCTTCATTTGGTCTTCTCGTTCCCAGGTAAACTCTGAACCACGACGGGAGTTCCAACAAACTCGAACAAGGGGTATCCTGGTACGCTTGAGAACCTTAACATCTCGGTCCGTGATTTCTACTGGTTCCTCGACGAATCGCAGCTGATCGTCGATGGTGAGTTCCTTGAGAGGAACTATGATGGTCTCATCTGACAGACACTTCTTCAGATTTGACACATGGAATACGTTGTGAAATCCACTGAGTTCTGCATGTAGATTCAGTCTATAGGCCACCTTGCCGATTTTCTCAATGATTTCAAAAGGTCCAGCATAGCGTGGATTTAGCTGGCCTCGCTTGCCAAAGCGAATCACACCTTTCCAAGGTGAAACTTTAAGTAGCACTAGATCCCCAACCTGGAACTCGAGTGGTTTCCTGCGCTTATCAGCATAGCTTTTCTGACGGTCACGAGCTGCCGCCATTCGTTGTTGTATTTGGGTAATCTTTTCTGTCATGTCGACAACAAGTTCTGGGCCAGTTATTTGGCTGTCACCAACCTCTGCCCAGCATGAGGGTGATCGGCATTTCCGTCCATACAAAGCCTCGAACGGAGCAGCCTCGATGCTAATGTGGTAACTATTGTTATATGAAAACTCTACCAAAGGTAGGTGCCTTTCCCAGCCGTTACCAAAGTCGATAACACATGCTCGAAGCATGTCTTCAAGAGTTTGAATGGTGCGTTCAGACTGCCCATCCGTCTGTGGATGATATGCTGTGCTCATGTCTAGACGTAAGCCAAATGATTTGTGCATAGCTTGCCACAACTCAGAGGTAAAACGCGAATCACGATCAGAAATGATGGAGGTTGGCACATCATGCCTCGAAACTACTTCCTTCAAGTAAATGTCTACTAGAGCAGAGAACTTATCCGTTTCTTTGACAGGCAGGAAGTGTGCAGACTTAGTTAATCGATCCACTATCACCCAAATGGTATCATTTCCTCGTTGAGATATAGGTAAGCCAGTAACAAAGTCCATGGAAAATTGCTCCCATTTCCATGTCGGGATCTCTGGTTGTTGAAGTAGGCCTGATGGCTTCTGGTATTCGACCTTGACTCTTGCACATGTCAAACATTTACTAACATAGGTCGCTATGTTAGCTTTCATGTGGGGCCACCAGTACGTAGCTTTGAGATCGTGGTACATCTTGTCCGAACCAGGATGTACTGAGTATCGAGACTTGTGTGCTTCATTTAGAGGTGTACAAAAAAACTGATTACGCAATCGAAACCGGTAAAAAAACGGAACCGGTTTTTTTAAAAACCGAAACTGTTTTTTTTTAAACCGGTTTTTTTTCTAACTGGTTTGGTTACAACCAGTTTGACCGGTTATTAATCGGTTAAACGTTTTGAAGGCCGGTTCGGTTTTAAAACCGGTTTGTTAAAAACCGGTTAATTAATTTATTAAATAAAAAAACCGGTTATTAACTGGTTAACCGGTAACGACTATAAAAAAACCGGTTTTAACCGGTTAAAATCGCCCAGCATGTATTAACGGTCATATGACCGTTTGGGACCCAAACTAGCCGTTTTTCTTGTTTTTTTTTTGCCTAAAAATCATCTCCAACTAGTATAAAAGGTTTGTGGGTGTTTAGGTTCAATCACAACCCATTGGATTCTTCAAAAACTCTAAAAAAGTATCTTATTCTTGTTCGATAACTCTCCAACCGCTATGGCAACCTCTAGTGCCCATGATTCGGTCAATGTTGGCGAGTCTACAACCGACACGGTGATTCGTGTTGTTCCAACGAAGCACAACCCCGAGGTTTGGTCACATTTTGATTTGTGCGAGATGGCCAATGGTAAAAAGAAAGCGCGTTGTCATCATTGTCAAGGCTTTTACGCCGAAACCGCAAACTCCACCTTGAAACAACACATTGAAAAACCGTTTTGCAAGGCGTTGAAACACAACACGTTGGTGGTCAAGCTTCCATGGCAAGTAATGGCGCTAATATTTTCAACTACAATTTCAATATGGTTAGGGATGATATGGTGAAGTTTGTATTCCAATAGTGATATGACCACAGTATCCTCAATTATTCCAGTAAATCTCGTGTTGTATTCCTCTCACTATTGGGCGAATCTAATTAGTGATACTCTTCACTATTGGGAGTTGTTACATTCTCCCCACCTTAATAAAAATCTCGTCCTCGAGATTTACTGGAATAATTGAGGATACTTTCGCTTCATTTCTGATTCCAGTTCCCAAGTATATTCGGGTCCTCTCTTTGAATCCCACTTTACTTTAACTAGCACTAGTCGTTTGTGCTTGAGAAACTTCACTTTTCTATCTTCTATCTGAAGAGGTTTCTCTATAAATTTTAATTTTTCATTTACCTCTATATCTTGGAGAGGTACTACCAAAGATTCGTCTGATAGACATTTCTTGAGATTAGATACATGAAATACATCATGTACTCCAGCTAACTCTTCTGGTAGTTGTAAACGATAAGCAACTGGTCCTATACGTTGGATCACTGGAAATGGTCCTACGTATCTTGGACTTAGCTTTCCTTTCTTACCGAATCTAACAACTCCTTTCCAAGGAGAAACTTTTAACAGTACTCTGTCTCCAACTTGGAATTCTAACGGCTTGCATATATTGTCTGCATAACTCTTCTGGCGATCTCGAGCCGTCTTCAGCCTTTCCTTGATTTGAGTAATCTTATCAGTAGTTTCTTGCACTATCTCGGGACCTGACAATTGACTTTCTCCTATTTCTGCCCAACAAACTGGAGTTCCGCACTTTCTTCGATACAGTGCTTCAAATGGGGCAGTTTCAATGCTTGAATGATAACTATTGTTATAGGAGAATTCAATTAAAGGTAAATGGTCGTCCCAATTTCCACCAAAATCTATCACACATGCTCGGAGCATGTCTTCTAGAGTTTGGATCGTTCTTTCACTTTGCCCGTCCGTTTGAGGATGATATGCAGTGCTTAAATTTAGTCGAGTTCCCATAGCTTCTTGGAAACTTTTCCAAAAATGAGAAGTGAAACGACTATCTCTATCTGATACAATGGAGAGTGGAACTCCATGTAGAGATACGACTTCATCTACATACAACTTTGCCAATCTTTCCATGCTAAAGGTTTCTTTCATTGGTAGAAAGTGAGCAGATTTGGTTAATCGATCCACGATTACCCAAATCGCATCATTACCTTTTCTGGTTTTGGGTAACTTAGTAACAAAATCCATTGTTATGAGTTCCCATTTCCATACAGGCATTTCTAGTTGTTGTAGTAGACCTGAAGGTTTCTGGTGTTCTGCCTTAACTTGTGAACAAGTAAGACACTTAGAAACATATCTAGCTATATCCTTTTTCATGCCTATCCACCAGAAATTATTTCTTAAATCTTGGTACATCTTATTGTTTCCAGGGTGCATGGTATACCTAGATTTATGGGCTTCTTCTAAAATCTTATTTCTTAATTCTCCCTGCTTAGGTACCCAAATTCTGCTTTTGTGGAATCTCCAAATTCCATCAGCTCCTTGCTCTAATTCTTTTATTCGTCCTTTCATTCCTTCAGTCTCATCCTTGATTGTTGTAGCTTGAACATTTTTCAATTGTTCCATTAAATCTAATTGTAGATTTAACCGCAGAGCACGAACTCGCTTTTGCTTTTCATGATATTTACGACTTAAGGCATCTGCAACTACATTTGCCTTTCTTTCATGATATTGAATATCACAGTCGTAGTCACTTAGGATTTCCATCCATCTCCTTTGCCTCATATTTAACTCTTTTTGCCCAAATATATATCTTAAACTTTTATGATCTGTATAGACAGTAAACTTACTTCCGTACAGATAATGTCTCCAGATTTTCAGGGCAAAAATTACGGCTCCTAATTCTAAGTCATGAGTCGTATAGTTTTCTTCGTGCTTTTTCAATTGTCTTGAAGCATATACAATTACCTTCTTGCGTTGCATTAGCACACATCCAAATCCTAGTTTTGAAGCATCACAATATACTTCAAAATCTTCATTTCCTTCTGGTAAGGCTAAGATTGGAGCATTGGTTAATTTATGTTTCAATATTCTAAAGGCTTCTTCTTGTTTAGGTCCCCATTCAAACTTAACTGCTTTACAGGTTAGCTTAGTTAATGGTACAGCTATTTTGGAAAAATCCTTAATAAACCGTCTATAGTATCCGGCTAAACCTATAAAACTTCTAATTTCCATTGCGGATTGTGGAACCTTCCATTTGGTAATCGCCTCTATCTTAGCAGGATCTACAATAACTTCATGATTCACCATGTGTCCTAGGAATTGCACTTCTTGCAACCAAAATTCACATTTCGAGAATTTGGCGTACAACTTTTCTTTTCCTAACAAAGTTAAGAGTGCATGCAAGTGCTGGCAATGTTCTTCCTGACTTTTTGAATAAATAAGTATATCGTCTATAAAGACAATTACAAATTTATCCAAGTACGGTTTACAGATCCTATTCACCATGTCCATGAATGCGGCAGGTGCATTCGTTAATCCAAAGGGCATGACTGTAAACTCGTAATGACCATACCTAGTTCTGAAAGCAGTCTTAGGTATGTCTTCTTCTTGTACCTTCAATTGATGATATCCGGAACGTAAATCTATCTTAAAGAAATATCTAGCTCCTTGGAGTTGATCGAAAAGATCACCAATCCTAGGTAATGGGTATCGATTCTTAATTGTAACCTTATTCAATTCTCTATAATCAATACACATTCTCATCGAACCATCCTTCTTCTTTACAAACAACACTGGCGCTCCCCACGGGGATGAGCTAGGTTGTATAAATCCTTTGCTTAATAATTCATCTAATTGCTTTTTCAGTTCTAACATTTCGGTAGGAGCTAACCGATAAGGTGCCTTAGCTATCGGTGTAGTTCCAGGAATTAGATGAATCCTAAATTCTACTTCCCTATCTGGTGGTAACCCTGGTAATTCTTCTGGGAATACCTCTGGATATTCTGAGACTACAGGAATCTCCTTAAGTTCTTTACCCTTAGTATTAATGATTACTGAAATCATATATACTATTCCTTGCTTTCGTTCATAACTAGCAACTTTCATTACTGATATGAACTTCATGGGCCTACGTGGTTTATCTCCTGTAATTATGATTACTTCTCCAGTAGGTGTTTGAATTTCTATGGAATTCTGATCACAAAGAATTCGAGCATGGTTGGCTACTAACCAATCCATTCCTAATACAACATCGAATTCAGCTAATTTCATAGGTAATAGGTTTGCAAAGAATTTATGACCTGAAAGTTCTATATTTTCCTTTTGCAAAACTTTATCTATGCTAACGGAATTTCCATCTGCCGTTTCGACTGTAAAAATCTGCCTAAGTTGGGTTAAGGGTAAATTAAGAGCTTGACAGAATGAAGTATTTATAAAACTTTGGTTTGCACCAGAGTCAAATAATACTTTTGCATAAATGTTGTGAACTAAGAACGTACCAGCTATCACATTTGGAATTAACTCAGCCTCCTGAGTTGTTAACTGAAAGGCTCTAACATTCTTCTTGGTAGCTCCGTCAGCTGTCTTGACTTTGTTGTCTGCTGGTTTGACCAATTTAGGACATTCTGTTTTGAAATGTCCTGTTTCACCACAGTTAAAGCAGACTATGGTTTTCCTTCTGCAGTTTTCTTCACGATGTCCTATGGTTTTGCAAAAATTGCAGGTTACATTACATCTTCCATAATGTTTCTTTTTGCAATTCTTGCAGAATGGCGAAGTTGAAGATTGCCCTGTTCCTCTTTTCCTGAAACTGCTGTTATTACCCGTATGAATTCCTTGGGTAATTTTCTGAGCCAATTCCTTTTTCCTGTTTTCATCTTTCGTGCGTACCAATTCGTCGGTTAGGGTATTAGCTAATTCCACAGCATCGTCAATAGTGCGAAGTCTCGCAGCTTTAATGATATTACGGATTTCACTAATTAATCCCCAAACATAGCGAGAAATGAGTACCGGTTCTGGCGAAGCCAGTGTTGGTACCACTCTAGCATATTCAAAGAATGTCGAAGTATAACCACGACAATCTATACCCATCATTCTATGGTTTAAGAACTTATTTGCCATTTGATCTTTTTCATATTCGGGACAAAATTTTCTTTCTACAAGACCTTTAAATTCTTCCCAGTTCATGGCATAAGCCCTATTTCTTCCTTTAGCTCGTAACACCGTGTTCCACCATTCTAGCGCCCCTTCTTTAAAAAGATTTGACGTGTACATGACCTGATCATCCTTGGCACATTTACTTATGGCAATTACTGCCTCGGTTTTCTCTAACCAACGCAATGCCACAGTCGCTCCTTCATTGCCTGCAAACTCAGTGGGTTTACAAGCAAGAAATTCTTTGTAAGTGCAACCAGGTGTTGCAGCTTTCATTTTCTTAGGGAGCGGAGCTTGTCGTGGTTCCTCATTATGATTAACATGATCATTGCCTCCATTTACACTATTACTGAAGTTATCTTCAGAAATACGTTTGCTAGGAACGATTTGTTGCCGTTCGATTGGATTTTTAACAGCAGCAACGATTGCTGGAATAGCATTGGCTATCCCTTGAGCAACGATATTTTCTATATCCTGCCTAGTCATATATTGATCCCCCGGTTGTTGCTCAGATTGATTAACCTCATTAACTGGTTCATTATTAGCGTTTTCCATCTGCTAATATATTTAATTTTATTAGTATCAAATGAATAACAATTATACATAAAACAATCATATAAATTTCACAAAACACACATAGCCAAATGTTGGGATTGAACCCTACTAGAGGAACAGATAATGTAAAGCCAAAACCAGCTCACAACAGAGGATTCACAATAAGCAGCAGTTTACATTAAGCTTTCCCCTTGAAAGTGATTTATAACAACTGATGGTCTTTATCCGCTGTTCAGATACAACTACTGCTGGCCCTTCAACTGCTGATCAAAACCCTGAAGTATCCAACATTGCTGGTCCTATCTACTGATGTTAAAGCACTGCCCAGTCAAGGACTGATCAACCTTGAGTAAAGCACTGACATAAAGGAAGAGCAGCTGTTTAGTAAATTGTTTGTTTTATGTATAGTCAGTGGTTAGGTTAGCAGTGTTTGTGTAAGGACAGTAGATACAGGTTGTTAGGCTGTTAGACGTCGCTTTCATGGTGACGTCAGCTGAGATACCTCAGTGGTTTGGTTTGCCTATAAATGTATCAGTACCCTGTACTGTTACATTTGATTGACTGAGTGAGTTTTTCTCCTCATGTCTAATCCTTTCATCTTGTGTGCAGCCAACCTTGGGGCATCAGGCTGAGGGGGAGTTTAGTTTGTAAGCATATCTGTAATCTTTTGCTTTGATTTGTAAATCTTTTGACTCTATGAGAAGCAATTGTTTATCAAACTATTTTCTCCATTTGATTGTGTTTACAAAGTTTGTTTTCATTTCTGCTGCACTTTACATGTTTTCATATTCACAAATTGTTCAAAATATACAAACAAACACAATCACAAGAGCCTCCGATCCTAACAATTGGTATCAGAGCCTGGACAGTCAAATTCGATCTAACAATCAATTTGACATAACAGTTCGGCTCAAAATTCATTGATACTAAGGTTGGTTGTATTTTGTTGAAAAACAGAGTATCGATTACATCATGTTCAAAATGGTTATTCAAAAACTCTGTAAATCAACCAAGATGTCATATGACACACAAATTTCACACAACAAGAAAATTCATGCACAAGATTCTCATGGTTTCTAGATCTGAAAGCAATATCTGTTAAACCATGAGATTATTTTTATTTTCTAAATTGAGTTAAACTGTTGATGTGTAATCTGTGATGTTTTCATTAAATACTAAAGTACAAACCTCAGATTAACAAAACCTATGTTCATAAAAACATTGTTGCTTTGTTAACACAAAAAGAGGGAAATTAAAACTTTAGTTATTTAGATCTTATGTGTTGAAAACAGGTTGAGTTCCTAAAAAGGACAAAATCAACTATGTTCAAATACATTAAGAAAACAGGGGTCAACATAGTCTGTATCATATGTAATGTGAGATTGGGTGAAAAACTTGTGAAAACATGACCAAGTCTCTCAAAACATTATTGCAAAATGATTTTGGACAAATATTCACAAAAACTCTGAAGTGTGTTTATCTCAAAACTTTTGAACTTAGAAGAAAAGGGAATAAACTTAAAACACTTAAGAGTCAAAGCTTGGGGTAATAATGGTCAATTAAGCAACTGTTTGTGCTCATTGGTTCAAGAAAGTTCAAGTGACATTAGTGTTCCCAGTGATTGAACTTACAAAAGGACTAGACAAATTTTCAAAATCATCACATAGAAATTAGATCTACAACAGGATCTTCAAAACTCATGTGTCCATGTGTCCTCATGTTTGCAATCAACTGACACAGAAAATGGTACCAAACAGTGGTCAAAATGTTGTCAAAATATTCTACCACTGCTGTCAAACCACTGACCATTTTCATAAAACTTGAGAATGATATGATTATGTTTTCTATTGAAAATACACCAGATCTTTTTGATACTATTCTTAGAAAATCCTTTAACCATTTTTTTTGTTATGTTCAAAGGATTTTCTCGAATAACCAGGATATATTATTCATTTTTTTTTGGAATAATATATTTGGAACTCTTGCTTGTTTTTGTTGGCAATAGTTTCAGCTCTTGTCAGGATGTAATACCTTATTTTGGTGGTATCTGTGTCCTCATAAATGGGTCAAAAGGTAATGGTACATATGTCATGATCATGTCATACTCAGGCTTGCTCCTAAATTTTCATCAAAAATTGATTGCAAACTTTGCTTGAATTACTAGGGTACTCATGTTTTAATTGAATATTAAACGAAAATGAGTTGCCTTAGCAAAAAGTTTTCATCATCTGGGGTACTAAACCACTGTCTTTCAAAATTGACATGTGGCAAAACCTTGAATGAAAATCCTCAAAACTGTTGCTGAAACACCTGTTCTTCAGATTTGTACCATTTACCCTAACCACTGTTTTGTTCCAACGTCTGATCTCCAAACACTGTCCACTGCTGAAAGTTAACCACTGATCCCTCATTTTCTTGAAAAGCACTGATGCTCAAAATCAGTATCTTATCCACTGATATGCTATCCACTGATAGTAAAAATCATCCACTGCCCATAATTTTTACCGTTGTAACCACTGATGCTTGATACGTCAGTGGCCCTTAAAACAACTGTTCTCCATACTTCATCCACTTCATCAGTGTTTGACACGTGGTCAGTTTTTAGCCCTCAGATCTTAATAACCGCTGCCACATCAGCGATCATTTTTTTAAATAAAACCCTGCCCTAAACCCCAAACAAGGTTTTACACTGTCGAATTGAATTCCAAAATTCTCTTCTCATAGCAGTTTCCAACCCTTCTTCTCAAAATCTCCAAAATCCTCCTTCGTTCTTCTCCGTAAAAAGGACAAAATCAAAATCTAAATCACCATCACCTTCCAAAGAGGTCGCTCAAACGGCCGAAGAACCCATCGAAATACCATTCAAACAATCTCACAACTATCTGGGTCTACTCACAAAACCTACTGATAATCACACCTTTGACACCATCATTGATACATTATCTGCATCAAAGTACAAAACTTTGTTGACAGCAAATGCTCCCATCTATCTGCAAACCCAGAGAGAGTTTTGGAAAAAGGCGTCGCTTGAAAAACAAGACGGAAAAGTCATAGCCATTAACTCCTCAATACAGGGTAAAGCAGTTCAAATAACCCCACAGTCGATCTCCGAAGTTTTTAATCTCAAAGATCAGGAAGGTAAACTCTCTTTTGAGAAAGCCGAGATGAAAACTGATTTCGTAAAAAGGGGGTATGCAGAACAATCAAAGGTTGATACCTTACAAAAAGGTTATTTTCCTTCTACTCCAAGATTTTTATTTCACACACTTTTGATGTGTGTTTCAAATAAAACAACATCATTTAATGAAATACCATTGAAGATTCAATGCCTGGGGTATGCCATTTTGAATAACAAAGATTACAACTATTCCCAGGAAATCTTCAATGACTTAGTGAAAAATGTTGACAACAAAGCATTTTTACTTTTTCCAAGATTTTTGAGTTATTACTTTAAACAAAAATTTGTAAAGGAAAATGAAAATTTGCCAAAACAAGGTGTTCATTGTCAAATAAAAAGCTTAACAAAAGAAACATTTTCAAGGATGATGGCACCAATAAAAACAAAAGCAGGGGTACCTGAGCAGATTTTAGCGGTTACAACTGCTCCTCAGGTATCAGCTGCTGAGCCCACTGCTCCAGGTGATCATAGCAGCACAACCACTACTTTGAAACCCACACCTGACATAACCAAAAAGACCAAAAGAAAAACATACAGAAAACCCACCAAACCCAAAACAAAGGCAACTCTGGAAGATGAGATCCCAGAGGAAATGCCTGTGACAACACAAAAGTCACCACAAACCACTGCTGCTACTTCCTCACAGCAGTTGGAAGAAAGATCTCAACCCATGCCTAAAACTCCTCCTGCATCCTCACAAAAGGATCAGGTTGTAAGCACAGGGACACCACAATATGAAGCTCTGAATCCACTCGGATCCATCTTCCTCAGTCCTGATCCCAAGGACATGTCTCTTTCAACTCCCATCCCCTCACTAATAATAATGCCACAATCCATGCTACCTTTGTTGCATGCAGCTGCTATAGCTCAGACACAAACCAGTTCCTCTCTATCACCTGTCACTGAGAGTATACCCCCACGGGTGACTGGGTCTGATGCTACTACTCCTGCTATCCCAGCAACAATTGAGGAGGTTACACCCCCTGAGTTACAAGTAACTCTCGGTGGTAGTTCAAGTGGAGCAGCAACTACAACTGGTGGATCAACAGGTCTCCAGTTGGCCAGTTGTTTCATAAATCAGACTCCCTTGAAGGCAATTTCTTCAATAGCACCAATGTTAACCACTAGTGAGCCTATTTTGACCACTAGTAACATTAAAGGTTTATCAAGTGCTGAAGAAAGAAGTCCCCAGTACCAAGAACAAGGGGCATCAATGGGTGATTTTTGGGACTCTGTTCCTAAGACACACATTGATATAACCACTGCTGGTGGGGATTCAGATGATCCTACTAAAGTAGGTGATGATTCAAGATATCAGGAATTGACGGGCAGAGTTGACAAACTTGAAGAATCAGTTGCTGAAATAAAGGAGATGGTGCAAGAGATTTTAAAAGCTCAGAAAGCACAAGCCACTGCTGTTCCTGCTCAAGCACCTGTACAACATGCATTTGCTGAAAATGAGCTTTGGAATACTTTTCAACCCATGCTTGAAGCACAGCAACTTATGGCTGACAAAAAGCATGCTATTCAAGTACAAATGCTGACCAACATGGTTGAATCAAGATTTAAAGACACTCAAGCAGATATCAAGGCTATAAAGGCTAGCATTCAAAATGCTTCTGGCAAAGTTCCTTCTTCCATACCATTTCTTGTAAACCCCCTTCAGATAATGCCAAAAAGGGGGAGAATAACAAGCTGTTGGGAAAAATGAATAGGATGGGAATAGAACATGGCCTTCATGTTGAGTCTGAAAAAGAAAAAGAAAAAGAAAAGAAGGTCTCAAAACCTGTTAGCCAAACAACTGATACAGCAGTAGTTACAAAAACTGCTGTCAGTAGCCAAACAGCTGCCATGTCATCAACACACACCACTCTACCACACACCACTACAACTACTGCTCCACCATCATCATCTACAATCATACCATCACCACTGCCTCCTGTCATAAAACAGAAGACAACAGATGTTACAACATCTGTTGTAATGACAACAGTGATTGAAACACCAGTTGTTTCAACCACTGTCAGTCAATCACTGTCACAAACCACTGCTATCTAATCTACCACCACTGATCCACCCAAAACATCATCTGCTCCTTCTTCATTAAAAAGGAGAAGGAATCTCATATCAGATGATGATTCACCACCACCATCACCACCATCAAAAACTACATCACCACTTCCATCCCCTGCTCAGAAGCAGAAGACAACTGCTGATATATCAGCAGTTGTAATGCCAGCAGATGTTGAGACACCAGTTGTCTCAACAGCTGTTAGTCAGTCATCCACCACTGCTCTCACCTATCCTACTTCACATCCAAAGCTCTTCAACAGAAAAAGAAAGCCAATACCTGCCGATGAGAGTACACATGATCCTAATGCTGCACAATATCCACTGGAACTTGAAGCTATCAAAAATGAGATGAGGCAATTCTATATAGAAGAAGATCCTTCAAAAAGGAGATTCTCCTCACTCATAGGCTACATGCCACCAGAGGATATGGATGATTACCTCAAACTCAAGGCAAGGCAGGCTAAAGCAAGAGCTAAATTTGAAAGTGAACGTGAACGTCTAAGCGAAGAAGGCATTGCTAAAAGACTGGATTTCTTCCTTGAAAAGGTAAAGCAGATGGAAGAATTCGCACAGGAACTAATCAAAGAAAAGGTTGAACAACGTAAAGAGCTAAGAAAACAATATCTTGCCTACATTATGAAAGAAAAATTCTATCCTGCTGAAGAAAAACAGTTTGAAGAATGGCCAATAATCGCTCTAAAGCATGAGGCTGAGAGGATTGACAGAATTAAGAATGATCCCACAAAGAAGAAAAATGCTCCAAACTGGAACAAATTCAAAAAGCTCTTTGCTGACTTCACTGCTGAGTATAAAAGAAAGAAAAAGGAGCTGGTGGATGCAAAAATGGATACTGCTGAAGCCATATCAAAATGGTCAAGACAGCAGACTGATGAAGCCTACGAAAGGCTGAAGAAAAGAAAGATAACTGTTTCAGGCACTTCTAAGAAGCAAGAACAAATGATGAAGCTTGAACAGAAGATGGGAAACCTTGACACACTGTTCCGGTCTACTTTTGTAACAAATCAAGAAGAGGGAGAACAGCTGACTGAAGAAGAGGTAATAGAAAAGGAAGCAGAGTACTTCAAAGATACCATCACGAAAATGGGTCTAAAAGAAGAAACTTCAACAAAGCTTCAAAGCCTTTTTAAGGCATTAAACAAACCTGCGTCTCCAAACACTGCTAAAGACAAGACAGAAGCTGAAAGACAAGAACTTATTGAACAAGAAACTGCAGAAGATATAGCTGCAGCAGACGAAGTCATTGAAGAAGCTTTCAAAAGAATGTCTGAAAGTCTGCAAGTGTTTTCAAGGCCATTATCCCTCAACTCATCTTCAAATAAATCTCTCCCAAGAAATCCATTGGGTTCGAAAGTACTAAAGTGGATGTCTGACCAAAAGACCCATGTATTGACTATTGTCAGATCCAATGGAAATGTGAAGTACATATCAAGGAAAGAAGCACTAGGCCTTAGTGTTCAAGATTTGCAGGATCTCCTTGAACTTTCACTGTGTAGGGATGAGGATGACCAGAGTGCAAAGGAATTTGAAGCTGAATTCAAAGAACAAGCTAAGGCACTCTTGATGAGTAATAAAGATCCAGAATAATGACAGGTTTAGGCATTATCTGTTCCAGGGGGAGATTGTTGGGATTGAACCCTACTAGAGGAACAGATAATGTAAAGCCAAAACCAGCTCACAACAGAGGATTCACAATAAGCAGCAGTTTACATTAAGCTTTCCCCTTGAAAGTGATTTATAACAACTGATGGTCTTTATCCGCTGTTCAGATACAACTACTGCTGGTCCTTCAACTGCTGATCAAAACCCTGAAGTATCCAACACTGCTGGTCCTATCTACTGATGATAAAGCACTGCCCAGTCAAGGACTGATCAACCTTGAGTAAAGCACTGACATAAAGGAAGAGCAGCTGTTTAGTAAATTGTTTGTTTTATGCATAGTCAGTGGTTAGGTTA
Source organism: Helianthus tuberosus (assembly GCA_030545235.1). Lineage (NCBI taxonomy): Eukaryota > Viridiplantae > Streptophyta > Magnoliopsida > Asterales > Asteraceae > Helianthus > Helianthus tuberosus. Next base: position 23,792 of record JARYGA010010235.1, read on the forward strand.
GCAGTGTTTGTGTAAGGACAGTAGATACAGGTTGTTAGGCTGTTAGACGTCGCTTTCATGGTGACGTCAGCTGAGATACCTCAGTGGTTTGGTTTGCCTATAAATGTATCAGTACCCTGTACTGTTACATTTGATTGATTGAGTGAGTTTTTCTCCTCATGTCTAATCCTTTCATCTTGTGTGCAGCCAACCTTGGGGCATCAGGCTGAGGGGGAGTTTAGTTTGTAAGCATATCTGTAATCTTTTGCTTTGATTTGTAAATCTTTTGACTCTATGAGAAGCAATTGTTTATCAAACTATTTTCTCCATTTGATTGGGTTTACAAAGTTTGTTTTCATTTCCGCTGCACTTTACATGTTTTCATATTCACAAATTGTTCAAAACATACAAACAAACACAATCACAAGAGCCTCCGATCCTAACACCAAAACTTATCAATTTCTTGATTCCCATTTTTATATAATTTATAATATGCCTTCATACACATCTTTATCTTACAAGTTTTATTTTAGTTATTTTACAAACTATATTCTACTTATTTATTTCACAATCACAGTTTCACAACCCATTGTTCCTTTTGTCCGTTGATATTTTAATAACGACGTTCTCTCTCGTCGTATTTCCAGGAGATCTGTTCTCTTACTTCCCTAATTCTATTTCCTGCATCCATTAACTCCTCGCCAAAGTGGCGAAGTTTAGCTAAATTCTCATTGCTCATAGGTGGATTAGGTATAGGTTCTGGGATTGCTGGGTCCAAGTTTATTGGTAGTTGGGTTTCAATAGGATGAATAAAAACATTTTCATTAACAGGCTTAATAGTATTATAGCTTGCCAATATAAAATCTAGCACTTCCTGAGATGGTAACCCCTCAATTTGCCTAGAGCTTTCCCCAATTTCCATTTTCTTAGGCTTGGGTTTCTCGAGAGGTGAAGTGTTGAATTCTATAGGTTCTTCTATGTCTGGTATATACCTATTGAAATATCTGGAAACCTCTATTTTTACTGGATAGAGATTTAAATTCTGAAGGGCGTCAGACAAGTCACTCATGCTGTTTAACAAATATGCAAAACAATCAAAATTTACTAAGTCAAAATTATATAACAAAATTTTATAGAAACCCTTTAAAAATTTTATTGCATATCGTGTGACTAATTTACTACAAGGAACAACTAACAATTTAAAACATATTTTATTGGAATTTATTTATTTACTGGATGAATTTTCTAGCTTGTAAGTGATAAGGGTGCTAAAACTGAAACAAGTTATTTAAAGATTTTCATTTACTGCTACGGTGGCTAACATATAAAGATCTGCCCATTTTTCATCTAACTTGTCTTCCCATGGTGATTTACTGGTTAATTCCTGGGTTTCCTGTTTAACTTTCTTTTCTCGAGATTTCTTTATTTTTCTCCTTACTTTTCCTAATAATCAGACTTCTTTTACTAGGAGAAAGTGATTCCTAATATTGTGCCTTTCGCACAAATATTCCTTCTTCAGGAATTACAGAGGGATTTGAGGATTTTGTTTGGGATGAACTTCCCTTCTCGTTGGAGGACTTATCTAATCTAAGATAGATGTTTGACAACTTTTGTTTACCCATACTGTACACAAATACTCAAATAAGTAAACACATAATCACATAATGACAAGTAGAAAAATTAAGTATTTTCTAAATACTTAATTGGCTTAAATCAGTGGCTCTGATACCACCTTTTTCTGTCACGGCCCCCGACCCGGTTTGACCCGTTTCAGGAGCCGCGGTACAGAAATCCCGTGGTATTTATTTAACAGCGGAAGTTTACTTCAGGATCTTTTAAAAACTGCAATTTCCCGATTATTTTATTTCACAACTCGGGATAAAATCCCGGTAATTTACAATCATAAGATTTCACGGCGAAATCTTTTATTTTACAAAAACATGTTTCTCTATTTTATATTGAGCCACTTCCTTAAGCTTGTAGTGCTTCTCGGCACTTTTCCTGGATCACAACAGATCACCTAAAACATGTTTGAAAAAGGTTTTGTCAGCGGGAATTACTGAGTGAATCATTCTTTTTAATAAAAATGACATGTTTGTTATAATTTACAGAATTAAGGGAGATTACAATGTTTCAGATATCAACCAACTACCCACAGTATTTGTCATCGACTCGTTTCGGTGACTGTGGTCATATCACTATTGAGTCCTGTCACCCAATAGTGAAGAGTATCACTAATTAGATTCGCCCACCTAAATTGATAAAAACAGTAGTAATGTGCACAATACCCCACATACCGGCTGTAATTTGGTGACTACATAAACTTAATCACTGTAATTATAACTTTGAAAATATTTAAGAATTTATAAAGCATTTTGATAAAAAGAGAATGACTCACATTGCAGATTTAATTGAGCAGAGCCTAGCCTACTGATTAGCCTTTTAACCTAATTTAAATAACAATGCACACAAAACTGGGTTAGTATTCAATTCAACATTTACGACGAATGACGAATGACAAAGCATAACCCTAATGTGGGCAGCACTTAAACATCCATTGGATATTTTAATCGATCGGACAATGAATCGTAATAGCGATCGAGTTATTACCCTGTTTTGTGGCAGCAATTAGTGAATCGTGTGTGTTTTGATAGTAAACAGAGCGTATCTCAGTGTATATTTCGACTTCTTACGTCGTTCAAGCGCCCAATTTCAAGTCCCAAAGTCTGCTATTTATACACAAAATTTACCTCGCTTGCGCACCGTAAGCCTCATCCCTTACGGTGCGCAAGGGACACGAAATTGTTATAGGGTAGCCACGTGCTGGACTAGCCTAGCCTAGCCTAGCTGAGTTGACAGATTCGTAAATTTCAATTTTGACAGCGAGATTTTAAGATAATCGTAACTAGGGTTTAACCCCCCCCCCCTGAGTTTTAGGGGCCCTGATCCTGAATCTGATTGTTCTGAAAATTTTAGGGTTTGTGCATAATAACTTGTGTGTCTCAATTAGGGTTTCCTATTAGATAAAATAATAAAATAAATAGGACTTTTAATGGGAGTTGTTACAGAAATGAACGATATTGTTTAAATTATTCGATTACCCTCACACCGGTGAAGCTATATATAAAGTAATCGACAAATGTATTACAACATACAAATTGGAAAAAAAATTTCAATATCTTTTGATAACGCCTCAAACAACACGAGCGCGGTAATGCGTTTAAAATTAAAATACAATCCGATTTGTGAGGGTACTTTTTTCCATAGTCGATGCGTTGCACACATCATAAATTTGGCCGTTCAAGACGGTTTAAGGGTTATTGTACCACAAAAAAAAGCTTTCAAAAGAATGTTACGAAGTATATTTAGTAACACGCAAAGACATTCAAAATATATTAAAACTTGTAAGGAAGCGAGTCGAATATGCTTAGGACCCAATTGGGATGTTGCTCATAGGTGGAACTTGTCTTGCATTATGTTTGAAAAAGCTATTTTGCAAAAGGAAAGTTTAATAGAATTTGATAACCTTTTGGCTAGTCGTGGAAAGTGTTCACCTTACCACCCATCGGGTTGGGATACTACTGAAACGGTTACACAAGTGTTTCAAGTTTTCAAAACATCAACAAAGACTTTATCGGGGGGTTTATTATCCAACAAGTTCATTGGTACTTCACAATTTGTTTAAAATGTGTTTGAAAGTAAACGAGTTGTCAGTTAGAGGTAGACCATATTGTGACATGGCGGATACAATGAAGGAAAAATTAAGAAAATATTTTAAAGAACTACCGGCGGTTTTCACTTGTGCCGCCGCTCTAAACCCTTGTTTTAATATTTTTGGAACCGGGTCTTTGAATGAAAAAATTGCACACCAATTGAATTTAAACACCATTCAAGAACCAAACTTTGGTGAAGTAGCAAAATCTCGTTTCAATGATCAACTTTCAAAATTGTTTGATGTTTATGTAACAAAATATGGTTCAACCTCGTCACACATTCACGAGTCAATGAGAAACGCCGCTTTCGGTGAAGGTTCAAGTATGGAAGATCAAGATTTGTATGTTTATAACCAATTGTATGATGAGTCAAGTCAAATGCATCGTGGTAACACTAGTAGTAGTGAACTCGGTCGGTATGGTGGGTCAAACTTTCTATAAATGATGAGTTCACAAGACTTTAAAAATTTTGATTTGTTGGCTTGGTGGAAAAGTAAGGAAGATCAATTTCCGATCTTAGCCACAATGGCCCGAGATTTACTTACGGTCCAAGCTTCTACGGTAGCTTCGGAAAGTGCTTTTCCTATTAGTGGAAGGGTGATTTCGATAAGGAGGACTCGACTAACACCTAAGGCGGTTGAGATGTCGATTTGCTTAAAAGATTACTTGGATGTGGCGGAGAGATGTCAAGACAAACGTTCACTCGAGGAAGAATTAGATTACGAAGAAGAAGTTTACGAGGACGAGGTCGAAGCCGAATTGACAACCCCAATGACCGACGAAGAGCCGAATTAGATGAATTCCTACGCAATAGTTCGGGTTTGGGTTCGGGCGAAGAAGATTAAACAAGGCTTCTCAATATTGTAGTTCCACTAAAAAATATATATATATTAGTGGACCTTCTTGCGGATTAATATTTTAAGTTTATGTAAAACTGTTTATCGTTTGTTATGTTTAATCGTTTGTATTTTCATTATTATGTAAAACCGTTTGTTGCGAGACTTAATGAATGTTTTAACTTTTTATTCTTTCATTGTTAAGTTTTTATCTAAGAAATTAAATTTTACAAAAAAAAAAAAAACTGTTAGAAACAGCAAAAACAACAGCAAAACAGCAAAAAAAACATTCTGTGAACAATTCTGCAGCACCATTTTTTTACCGATTTTTTTAATCGGTTTCTATAAATCGGTTTTTGTAATCGGTTAATTTGAACATAAAAAACCGGTTTTTTTATCAACCGGTTACAATCGGTTAGGACCGGTTACACATTTTCAGCCTTAAAACCGGTTAAAAACCGTAACCGGTTATTGAAAAACCAGTCCGGTTAATAACCAGTTTCGGTTACTAAAAAACCGATTTGTACACTTCTAGCTTCATCCATCACAAGCTCACGTAGATTACCATAAAGTGGAACCCATATGCGCCCCGCTAAGTAGTAAGCACCGTCTTCCTTTAGTACTAACCGTTTCTTCAATCCTCGTAGGGACTCAGCCTTGTTGTTCTCTTCTTTTAATGCTTCGACCTGAGCATCACGAATTTGGGCAGGAAGGCTAGAGTAGATGGTAAGTTGTAACGCACGTACACGCTTAGGTTTAGTTTCCTTTCGACTGAGGGCGTCTGCCACCACATTGGCCTTGCCTGGATGGTATCTGATTGCGCATTTGTAGTCGTTGAGGAGTTCGACCCATCGACGCTGTTGCATGTTCAACTCCTTCTGATCGAAGATATGCTGGAGACTCTTGTGATCGCTGTAAATGGTGCACTTGGTACCGTACAAGTAATGTCTCCATATCTTAAGAGCAAACACCACTGCTCCCAACTCCAAGTCGTGAGTAGTGTAGTTCTTTTGGTGAACTTTAAGTTGGCGTGATGCGTAAGCAACGACTTTCTCACGTTGCATCAGCACACACCCAAGTCCTTGGAATGCTGCGTCACAATAAACCACGAAATCGTATGTGCCCTCAGGCAACGAGAGAATAGGAACCCTACAAAGTTTCAACTTCAGCTGCTGAAATGCGGATTCCTGAGCATCACCCCAATGGTAGGTGACACCCTTCTGAGTAAGAACAGTAAGAGGCGGCGCAATCTTCGAAAAGTCTTTAATAAACCTTCTGAAGTAACCCGCCAAACCCAAGAATTGACGGATTTCAGTTGGTGTTCGAGGTGCAGGCCAATTTCTGATTGAGTCAACCTTGGATGGATCAACGTGAATCCCATCCTCATTAACTACGTGGCCTAGGAAATGGACTTCACGAAACCAAAAGTCACATTTTATGAACTTAGCGTAAAGCTGTTCTGTTCGAAGAAGTTCCAAAATGAGTCGCAGATGACGCTCGTGTTCCTCCTGACTCCTGGAATAGACAAGGATGTCTTCGATGAAAACAATAACAAACTTATCCAAGTAAGGTTTTCAAACTCGGTTCATAAGATCCATGAAGACCGCAGGTGCGTTTGTTAACCCGAAAGGCATGACCAGGAACTCGTAGCGTCCATAACGAGTCCTGAATGCTGTCTTAGAGATATCCTCGTCTCGAACTCTTAGCTGATGATAGCCTGATCTCAGATCAATCTTAGAGTAAAAGCTCGACCCTTGCAACTGGTCGAATAGGTCATCTATATGCGGGAGAGGATAACGATTCTTCTCGGTCACCTTGTTGAGTTCGCGATAGTCTATACACATTCGAAAGGTACCGTCTTTCTTCTTCACAAACAAGACTGGAGCTCCCCAGGGCGAAGAGGTAGGACGAATGAAACTTTTGTCCAAAAGCTCTTGTAGCTGTGTAGACAGTTCTTCTAGTTCAGATGGGGCTAAACAATAAGGTGCATGAGCTATTGGCGCTGCTCTAGGAGCTAGCTCGATTTGAAACTCGACCTGACGATGAGGCGGAAGACCAGGTAATTCCTTAGGAAATACCTCAGGAAAGTCGCGTATGATCGGAATATCTTCTATCTTCTTTTCTTTCGTTGAGGTGTCAGTGACGAGGGCTAGAATAACAGTGTGGCCCTTTCACAAACACTTCTGGGCCTTAAGGAAAGAGATGATGCTCACAACAACACCACTCTTGTCGCCATGAATTATGAGAGGTTCCTTACCTGAACGAGGAATGCGGACGAGTTTCTCCTTGCAAAGGATCTCTGCTCGATGTTGGGATAACCAATCCATCCCAATGACGACGCCGAAGCTTCCAAGAACGATAGGGATAAGGTTGATAGAGAAGATCTGACTAGCTAAAGCGAGATTGCAACCATTAACTATGTGTGTGGTTTCAAGACTTTTACCGTTTGCTAGTTCTACAACATGCTTGGTGTCTAAGGGGATTGGGGTACGCTTAAGCATCTGACTAACTTTTAAGGATACGTAACTAGTATCGGCACCCGAATGGAATAAAACAGTAACAAAGAAGTCATCTAGTAGGAACTTACCCGTCACGACGTTGGGATCGTTCCTCGCTTCACCCTGACCAGTTACAAAAGCACGTCCCCTAGCACCATTTCCATTGTTGTTATCCCTGTTGTTTCCATTCCCCTGGTTGTTGTTGTTGTTCTGATTCTGGTTCAGCTGGGGGCAGTCTCTTTTGAAGTGGCGCCCAGCACCGCACTGAAAACATCCTTTATTGTTACCCTGCTGTTGTTGTTGCTGCTGGCGCTGGTTCTGTGGAGTCTGCTGCTGCTGGCATCTCTGATTAGCAGGATAAGGACTCCTACAATCTTTGGTTGCATGGCCTGGTTTGTTACATATCTGACAATTGCCCTTGCTACACGACCCTTTGTGGTGCAAGTTACATCGATTGCACTTAGGGTGGCTTCCCCTGTAACCACCCTGACCTTGGTTACCAGAGGATTGTTGACTAGGGCTCTTGTTGTCATCACTCCTTCGCTGCTGAGACTGAGACTGAATAGAAGTTGAACCCTTGCTTGAGTTTCCATCCCATTTGCGTTTGTTGTCAGTAGGAGCATCAGATGTAGTGGTAGCACTAATATGCTTTGGCAGTCTGTTCAACTCAACTGCCTGATCGGTGAGGCGGTGGGATAGTCCTATAACTCGTTGAATGGTAGGGAGGTTAGCTGAAGTAACCATGCTCTGGATTTCTGGCACTAATCCTTTGATATAGAGCTCGATACGCTTGTAGGGAGGATCTACCATGGTGGGACACAATACCGCTAACTCGTTCGATCTCTTAGTATACGCTTCAATCTCAGACCCCGTCATCTTCAAATCGTAAAACTCCACTTCCAGCTTGTGAATGTCATCACGATGACAATACTCCTCTTTGATCAAATCTTTAAAGTCATTCCATGGGGTGGCATTAGCAGCTGCCAACCCTAGCATTTGAACCTGTGCGTTCCACCAAGTTAACGCACCATCTTCAAGAGTTCCCGTAGCAAACTTCACTCTACTAGCAACAGGGCATTCACACATTTCGAAAACGGATTCAATCTTCTCGAACCAATGGAGGAGACCTACAGCTCATTCTGTGTCGTTAAAGGTACTAGGTCGACAGTCCATAAAGGTCTTGAACGTACACATGGAAGGTTGAGCATTCTGACCTGTTGCGCGAGAAAGAAAGGATAAAGTTAAGCACGAGAGTAAGTTCACGAGAGTAGGATCTAAACATCCTAGGATAGGCCGAAATGGCAAGTTATACCTCCTGCTTGAGCTGCTGCGAGTGCCTCGGCAACTCTTTCGTTGATTAGAGCCGTCAGATGGGCTTGAGTCAAGTTCAGGCGTCCACTCATGATCTTCAGATCAAAGTTAACACAATTGAGGAAGGTGTCGCGAAAGTGCGTAAGTATGGGATGACAGGAGAGAGCAAGTACACAGGGTTTCAAGCAACAGTTGTTACACTAACTAAGCATACCATGATCAATGCACTACTTAAACTAACAGGTAGGCAATACAAACATAACCATATCACCTATAGTGTTGGGTCTTGCACGTGAAGTGAAGCGTCGTTGTGGATCGCTGAGCACTGTACAGTTTATAGTCTGGTTTTGTCAAAAAGCTTTTCCCTTTCTAAAACCAAGTTCACTATAACTTATGGCTCTGATACCAATCTGTCACACCCCCAAAATCCACAAGCGCAGTATCACCGCACGAGGCGTGACATGACCAGGATCAAGCCACCAATCATATTGAACAATGTATTAAAGTAAATATAAAACCAACCAACAATATAATTGGTGTCGAAAAAAAATTAACCAAGTTCAAGTTATTAGCGGAAGCATAAAGTTTAAAACCAAAACATAAGTTATAAGTTCATAAAGTTTAACATGGAACTCAACAGTCCATGTCCCACAACGACCATGTCCTGCTGTGCAAGCTCCATATAAGCAATCAACGACCTGCAAGGCATATAGTAACAAATCAACAACAAAGTTGAGCGAGTTCACAGTTGGGTGTTTGTTTTACGTTGTTTCAAAAACATAGTTTTCCTTTAGATGGCTTACTTGCCGTGGGGGTTACCCCATAGTTTTAGAAAAAAACATGATTAATCCTTTCCTTTTACTCTAGCTCCCAGCCGTGGGGGCTACCCCATGAATATTCCACTAGACCAGTTACCATATCGACTACAGACTGAGAAAGTTGGGTGCCCTAAGTCAATGTCTATCATCATTGACGTGCCCAGATCCATTGGTCCACTCTCGTCCTCTGCGGCACGGTGTGAGGCTTGTCAAACCTAATAGCGATATTTAACTAATGACCCGTTTCCATTGGCCCGGCGATTAAGTCGATATAAAAATGAGGGATTTAAGATAGAGTTTTTGGTCTAGTAACAATGTTGTCACCCTTCAGTTAAGAGGGTGGAGGTACGTGTCCCATATAATGAGATCACGCAGTTTCCAATGTTGTCACCCTTCAATTAAGAGGATGGAGGTACGTATTCTAACCAAGGAGAATACGCAGGTTTCTTTTCAATCATTTACCCATTCCCAACTACCGGGAATCCCATGCCTTGTAGAAAGTGTGAACTCACCTTAGGTTAGCTCAGCAGATACACAAAAAGGTCACTTGAGCTATTTGTGGTCAACCACGTCCAAACATGGTTACCAAACAAGTCAGGTCTAGGTTCAAGTAGTGCACATAAGTTTACACATAAGCTAACAGGTTATGAACACGTAAGGATCATGGCAATCACGTTAACAGTCAAATACACATAATTGTCAACTTGTGTGACTCAGATGATTGGGCCGTCGAGCTTGTGCGAGCCCAATCATCTTGTGCAATCCATTATATAAAGCCCAATACAACCGACCCAACCTGTTGTGCGTCCAGCACAACCTTGTGCGACTCACAACGAGTTGTGCGATTGAGAACATACCCGGCCAAATCATGCAATCCAAAACCTATACGGCCCAAAGGTACTAACAGATTATAAACTTGTGCGGTCCAGTTACACTTGTGCGATCCAACATAACTTGTGCGATGGGATATTGGGCTGTTCGGCCAAATAGCTTAGACATTTAAGTGGCCCAACATCTTGTGCGATCTGCACAACCTTGTGCGATTCACAAGATGTTGTGCGACTGAGCTTTAAGGGGTTGTACGGTGTGCCTACCCAGTTGTACCCTAACATATCTTGTGCGACTCACTTATGCGACCGGCCCTGTGCGATTGGCCTTGTGCGACTGGCCTTGTGCGATTGGTTATATCATTCCAAAAATCATGCAATCCGATTCTCTAATCTAACAGTTTGCAATCATACAATATTGATCAAGCTAGGGTTTTAACATCAAATTCCTATGAACCCTAATCATATTCAAAACACAAACAACAACCATAACATTTAAACGCATTTATACTGCTCATATTCTTGATCACTAGCATGCATCCTAACGTAATAACACAGCAATTCATCCGCATATACTTTCATAACAGCCGATTGTCATGCATTCGGTTCTAGATCATCATTACATAATTATCAAACCCTATATTGATCCACACATACTACACATGTAAGCTGATACATAAGAACACCAATCTCATCGATTTGCATTATAATCAATCATATATCATCCCTAAATCATTATGTAGAACATACGGACCAAAACATCATCTAGCATACAATTAATAGTGAAATACTAACCGATTAGAGGATAGAACAAGGGTTGATCCGAACAAGAAAGCTTCGAGAGTAGGGGATGTTTCCGTCGGCTTCGAGAGAAGAGAAAGAGAGAGTAGGGTTTGTGTGTATTGTGTAATTTGCAAGTAATGAGGAGTATACACCCTTCTCATGGGGTTATGCGTGTAAGGGGTGGGCCGAACCCATCATGGGTTGCCCTTGGTTCGAGTACAAAGAGTGTGGCCCAAATGGGCTTGTGCGGATGGACATGTGTTGTGCGATCCAACTTAGGTAGTGTGCATACACATTTACAATACAATTACATACACATAACATCCATAATATCTCATTATAATCATATCAAGTAATCACATAATGTTCAAAACATGTTACATCAAAGTACGACTAAAGGTTTGAAATACGAGTTGTCACATCATCCCCAAGTTGAAAGATATTTCGTCCCGAAATTTAGCACGTAGTCACTGAGGAAGCTGGTTAGGTTGTGTGGTTTCCTGGGGTGTCACATCCTTCCCCCATTGGTTTGGAATTTCATCCCGAAATTCCGCAGTAGCTTCAGCCTCAGTGGTGGTTTCGTTTTTCTCGAACAACTGGGGATACTTGTGCTTCATTTGGTCTTCTCGTTCCCAGGTAAACTCTGGGCCACGACGGGAGTTCCAACGAACTCGAACAAGGGGTATCCTGGTACGCTTGAGAACCTTAACATCTCGGTCCTTGATTTCTACTGGTTCCTCGACGAATCGCAGCTGATCGTCGATGGTGAGTTCCTTGAGAGGAACTATGAGGGTCTCATCTGACAGACACTTCTTCAGATTTGACACATGGAATACGTTGTGAAATCCACTGAGTTCTACAGGTAGATTCAGTCTATAGGCCACCTTGCCGATTTTCTCAATGATTTCAAAAGTCCTACATAGCGTGGATTTAGCTTGCCTCGCTTGCCAAAACGAATCACACCTTTCCAAGGTGAAAGTTTAAGTAGCACTCGATCCCCAACCTGGAACTCGAGTGGTTTCCTGCGCTTATCAGCATAGCTTTTCTGACGGTCACGAGCTGTCGCCATTCGTTGTTGTATTTGGGCAATCTTTTCTGTCGTGTCGACGACGAGTTCTGGGCCAGTGATTTGGCTGTCACCAACTTCTGCCCATCATGAGGGTGATCGGCATTTCCGTCCATACAAAGCCTCGACCGGAGCAGCCTGGATGCTAGTGTGGTAACTATTGTTATATGAAAACTCTACCAAAGGTAGGTGCCTTTCCCAGCCGTTACCAAAGTCGATAACACATGCTCGAAGCATGTCTTTGAGAGTTTGAATGGTGCGTTCAGACTGCCCATCCTTCTGTGGATGATATGCTGTGCTCATGTCTAGACGTCAGCCAAAGGAGTTGTGCATAGCTTGCCACAACTCAAAGGTAAAACGTGAATCACGATCAGAAATGATGGAGGT
>JARYGA010010236.1:0-69451 GCA_030545235.1 Helianthus tuberosus
GTTTTATTTCCAAATTCACTGACATTAGCTATAACTAATTTATCCCGTTTGCGTTTCTTTTGGTACTTCCTCTCAGAATTCTTTCTTGAATTCTCGAACTCATGCTTTCCAGTACCTCCATCCCCATGCTCAATATGTTGGATGATCTTAATAGTCAAACTGTTGTGACAACCTATCTTCTCAAGTGGCGTTGCCTCTTCATCACGTAAGACACCAGTAAATGATCTCGGGTTAGCACCCTGGAATCTTTTAATCGTACCTCCATGTACAGTTACCAAGTTAATTAAAATCAAGATTACTCTTAGATTATATCATAACGTAGGAAACTCACAAAAATTTTCCAATCATTATTCTACCTGGTGGGTTTTCAGATGGCACTTCCCCGAAATCATGCACCTTCTCATTGCAACCCTGTCCATGTTCCACAACTCGGTTAATTTCACGTTGTTCCAAGGCAATGTTAACATATTGAGCGATCAGTCGTGCTAAGATTCGGAATGGTCTAACCGCCTTTCGAAGCATCATTGCTCTTGATTTGATGTTTGTTTCCGCCAAACATCATGAAGACGTGAAGATTCTGCAGAAAACTTGAAGAAATTGAAGTTGTTCGTCAACTGAGATGGTTTTCTTGTTTTCCAAGTTGCTACAGATCTGAGGTTTGATCTGAAACTGAGCTTTCCGAATTTATGTATTTTGTTATAAGTTCTGAATATATTATCCGAACGTTCTGTATTCCTAATTTGTAGCTTTCGTATTTATTAATGATCTAGTGTGAAGCTGTCACACCCCGCTAAATATCAGAGTTGGTGTGATCCGAATGGTATCTTCATTGCACAACGGAAGTATAATGTTCTAAGACTTCTAGAGAGTGAACGCCTGCTAAGCACCCGAATCCCCATGGGTTCTCATATTCCAACCGTTCCATAGTTTGAAAATGCAACCTGAGAAAGAACATGCGAAAAATCAACATAGAGTTGGCAAGTTCATTGTTTGTTTGAAAAAGATTTGGAATAAGTCTTTTTGATGACCAGTTTAAAAGTTGTTGAGAAAACATAATAACAATCATTTTTCTCGGCATGTCATATGAAAACCGTGAGTCTAGCCCACAAGAGTCTTTGTGCCTCGCACGAGTGAGAATGGGCCTACCCAATAGAGTCTTTGTAAGCAGGACCAACCCGTCCCCTTACTTGTACATAAGTTGAAAACGTCACCAGATTTTGTAAATCCATGTGTTTGTGAGTTTGCATCAGATGAATCTTAAAAACATTTGAAAATTATTGTATTAAAAACTGGTATGTAGAGCATCAATGAACTTGATCATTAATGTGTAGCTAAGACATTAATATGTGTGACGACATAGGAAGCACCAACCCTAGATGATTTCTTCCAGTCCACCCGGCTGGGACAACAAAAGCACTACATGCGGCCACACAAGGACCCATGAGTGGGGCTCGCTACACCCGATAGATCTACCACTCTTGTTTCACGGTCTTACAAAAGCTTAATGGCGCTTAAGAGAGAGCCTTGTCTTACATGATCTAATATTTCATTCCATAGCTAAACCATACCATCGAAAACTTGTATTTCCCCTGAGAGTTATAAAACAGAAAACATTTAAGAGAGAAGGGGGACAAGAATTCACTGGGTTGTCGCGTTGTTCGTATGCAGACCAACCCAGTCCCGTTGTTGTAGCTAGGACAATCCCGTCACTAGCCATGAAAATCATGCACGTTTCAAAAATACGCATGTGTTTTGTAAAACCGGTATGTTTAACATGAACTTTTCGTAAACCATTTGAGTTCGTTGAAATTCTATTGCAAAATGGTTTAGAAATATGAGTTTTCGTTCAACGAAATATAGTTTACTTGTAGGATCGAGATTCGACCTATACGAGTCGATCAGAAGAGTTCTAATCCAAACCAAAGGCGGAATTCAGTGATTCGGACTTGATTACAGCTTGATTCACACACAGATTCACTTTAATTGTCTTGATTATTGATTTGAATGCTTTACAGATCATACGACACTTCAGCAGCACCTCGGCTCTGGAATCACAACTGTTACAAATGAGAGACTCAGCTCAGGTATTTATAGAAGTGGCCAGTCCGCACGAAGCAAACATCACCAGGTCGCACGACCTGGCACTTCGTACGAACTGGGCTTTTCCAGTTCGTGCGAACTGGTCTTCCATACCCAATTTCCTATTTTCTAGTATACTGAGCTCTGTTCTATTCAATCTAATTACACGACTCGATACAAGACGAAGTCAACAGACATATGCACCAACAAACTCCCCCTTGGATGTTGACGAGTCTTCGGCACGCTGGTCTTCAGTCTCGATCAGTCTTCTCTCTCTTTTCTAAAGTATCTGACACTGTAAGCTTCCATCCATCTTTCTCTTCTTCTCTTTCTTTTTCATGACCACAACCTGGTTTTCCAAACGTTACTCCAGGATTTGAATCTGGCTCTTCACAGGTTCAGAACATCTTCTGGCTCTCCGTAGCAACAGGATCTGAAACCTAGCTTTTTTCATCTTCAGACTCCCCCTTTCAATCAGCTGGGATCGCAGTCTGGAATTTTCCTGCATATGCTCTACCCAAAAGTAAATTCACAATTTTTAAAAATTTAACAATTTTAGAATCCACTTGGTAGATATCACTTGTAAGATCATATCACAACCACAATAGTTGTGATCTCTGTTAATCCACTTGACTTTATAACCATAAAAAATTTGGTATCAAATTAATGAACCATTTAAACATTTCAAAATCATTTCACACAAACTCTCCCAAACCTGTTGTTCATCATGTTTAGCACTTGGAATTTTGAAAATCAGCTTTTCAACAACAGTTGTCGAAAATAAGAAGAAATAAAATCTTTTTGATTTTTTCAAAAATTATGCTAAAACAAACTGAAGAAAAACAGTAACGAAATATTTACAGACAATATTTTTGCGAGTTTGTGTAAGAGGATCATATCAGTTTTTGACAAATCACTAGCACCGTTAAGCTTTAAACATTTTAAGTTCTAAACGATTCACTTAGATTGTCAGTATACTGGTCCACTTAAATTTTCACACAAAGTTCAACTGTTTCGAGATACGAAATTAGTGTTTTAAGGACTTAAACTTATTCGCGTGTTCCACCTCAGAATATACTCCCGTACCCAGACTCCTATATTCAGTCTTACAGGTGAATGTACACTAATGATATCTGTAAGGGGTTAAATGCGAGACCATGAGAGCTCAGGCTATTGCTTCCGCAAAATCAGAGAGATGATGGTTCGACTTTAGGTGGGTTCCCTTTAGAGAATCTTTTCTTCAACAACACATGATTAGTATTTTTCAATGTTTCATCATTTTTTATGCTGAGGGTGATCTTTAAGATTTAAAGCAGTGCAAAGTATTATATAAGGACTAGGCTATTGCTCCCGCAAAATCAGAAGTCCAGGTATAATACCCCATATATCATCACGCACAAAGACCTAGTATGTCAGAAATAGAAAGCCCTTCAAGCAAGATTTCAGGGGTTACCTATATATCCGAGAGATGTTCCCCACGAAATAAGCAAGTTTGATATTTAGGTTTATATATCGAAAACAATCTACCAAGCGTGTAAAAACCTACTGGCATATCATCAGTGAACCGTTTATCACATTTTAACTTTCCAATTCTTTAGCGTACTGTGATTGTCTACTGATGTACTATCATTTCCTCTTTTTCACAACAAAACTCATTTTTGATTTTATCATGTTTTTGGCTTTTTCAAATTTTCTAATGTTTATGGATTTTCTGCAATTTCTTACTCCCCCTAAAATTCAAAATCATTTAAAGAAAATTTGACAAACCGATGTGAATTGCTTCAATTCGCTATCCACTTGGCATAAACAATCAAAACTCCCCCTGACAACAAACTATTTTCCCATTATGATTTCAAAACACTTAAGTTTGTTTTAATCAAATGGTTTTTCCGGAAAATTAGTTTTGTTGGGGTTTCATCACATTGTTCTCATTATCACTTGTAGGCTCACTATTCCTATTCTTTCACCACTTGTAAAATCTAACACTTTTAGGTTTTTCACAATAACATTTTTCCAAGAATGATGCCGATTCCTGCTCCACGATTACAAACTTGGGAGCTCCGGTAAGTCAGGATTTTAAGTAGAGAATGTTGTCACCCAAGCCTGACCAGTCTTGGGTGATTGTGAATCATCTTCAATCCACCATATTTTTTATTTATAAAACTCTTTTACTCCCTTCACCTTCCCGTCGACCATTTTCCCAAAAATATGTAACACTTTTCCATTAAAAGCCTTTTCAGCATCAAATTCTTCTTTACCAGGGAAGAATTGATCTGAGATCTCAATCTTTCCAACTTTTAACTTCAAGTTTTCTTTCGACAATGGTGGAAAGTTTTCATCGTTCATTTCTGGAACGGAATTCTCATCTCTTGACAAAACAGATGACTCCTCTGACTTTGACGAGTCAGATTCGTTGTTAGAACTAGTTTCATTTTTAACAACCCATTTTTGTTTGTTCAAATCGACTCTTCTTTTGTAAAAACGTTTCAAACTTTCACCAACTTCGAAAGTCAAAATTTTTAACTCTTTGAATTTGATCATTGATTGTTCCTTTTTATCAACACATTTTTCTTTCAATTTTGAGTTAGAAGAAACTCCCTGTTTTGTGTTGGTGGACTTTGGGCAATTCCAAGCAATGTGTCCAACTTCTTGACATTTGAAACAAGTTCTTCTGTCAACTCTTGGTGCAGATTTTTTCAAAACATTCTTTTTCTTTTCTGCGAGAAACTCTTTGTTTGACTGTTTTCTGAACAGTTTCTCCTTTTCTTCTTCTGAACTTGTACCTGAAACAAATTTAGTTTTTGGTTTATAATTTTTCTTATTTTTATAATTTTCAGGTAGAATAAAACCTAAACCTTTCTTTTTGAAATTACTGTTATGGTTTGGTTTCTGTTGAAAACCATAACCAGAACTGTAACCCTTTTTTCTTGTTTAATCTTTGTTGAACTCTTGAAGTGTACTTTTTAGGTTTTTCATTAAGATTTACATCTTTTATTTCAGAAATATTAATTTCTGTTAATTTGAAAACCTGTTTGATCTATTCAGTTTTAACACTTCTTATTGGAAATTCCTCATCAGAAAATAATTTGTCAGAATCATTCAAAGTATATGCTACTTTAAATGTTTCATCATTCAAATTATTTTTTGATAAAAGAAAATCTTTATTGTAAACCCTTTTGACTGGTGAACTCGAACTCTTGTCTGATGAACTCGAACTTTCAGATTTAGACTCCGACTTTGACTCTTCATCCATATCCAACACCTGATCGACCACTTTTTTAATAACCCAGACTCATGATCAGTGTCAGACGCTGTGAATGTGACGTCAGTGTTGTCTGCTAACTCATCAGTTTTTTCAGACTTTAACTTTATATTGACTGCATTTTTTAATTGTTCCTCATTTGGTTTTCTGGGAGAATAACTTTCCCAGATCGGAGGCGGACACTTGTTATACTGGACAACTTGTTTCTTACCAGTATCCATAACTTCCATCTTTTTATCTTGAAAAGCTTCAAGACCTGCAACAGTAGGATAAACTCTATCAATCAAATAATCACAAGTTGAATAACTCAGCAGCAATCGTCTGATTCTTTCATTTTCAATCTTTTCGATTTCCAAATCCTGCTTCAGCTTTGCACACTCTTCAATATAATGATTGATGGCCTTCTGCTTAGTCATTAATGTTGAACTCATCATCGTTGAGGCAGCTTCTACTTCTAAGTTTGTCTTGTTCAAACTATCAACCATTCTGTTCAGCATATCATACGATTCTTTTAGGTACTTAACATCAAACAACAAATTTTCTTTCAACTCGTCTAGTTCACTATACTTCTTGTCTTTTTCTTCACAATGTTTGCATGGTTCCAAACATTTTAGACAAGGTTTTGTGACCTCAACAATCTTTTCAACTTCGACAATTTTTTCAACTTCGACGATTTTTTCAATTTCGACAATTTTTTCAACTACTTTCTCAACCTCAATTATTTTTTCAACTTCAACTATTTTCTCCACCACCTTCTCAATCCCATTCTGTTCTATCTCAACTTTTATCATTACTTCTCTTTCATCAATCTTGACTTTCTGTGTTGGTTTCTCTTCAACTTTTGTTTTAGCAGCTTCCATCTGAACCTTAGTCTGTTCTTCAGCAACCCTTCTTGCTTCAATTTCTTCCTTCAATCTAGCAGCCTTTTTCTCATTCAACATCTCGATCTTATCTGCAAAAACACAAATTAAAACTATAAGGATCCAATTCTAATCTAGCGTTATTAATATACTCTTCCTCATCATCAGTGTCTTCATCACTTTCTGATGACTTGAAAATCTTCTTTCTTTTTGGCTTTGATTTGACTGATTCTTCTTCCAAGATTTGAGCAACAAAGGCTGTTTTTTTTCTGAATTAGCCGGAATGTATTTGTCCCAACTAAATCCCTCTGGCAATCTTTCATCATCTTGATTAACTAGATAAGCTTTCTTCTTCCCATCTTCAATAGCACGGGATGATGACGGTTGTTGAGCAATCTGATGATAAATTGCTTTTTGATGATAATCGTTGTTTCCAAACGGATCTTGTCTTCCGGTTGCTTCCCTGTTCGTGCACTCTCATTTAAAATGCCTTTTTTCTCAGCAACGAAAACAAGTAACCTTTGATTTATCAAAACCTAGCTGAGATGTAGCAGCATCAGGAAGATCATCTCTTTCGGTGATTTGTTTGAATTTTTCTGCTCTTCTCAAAACACTAGCTAAACACCACTTGATGTCCATCAACTCAAGTTCCTCAGAATCAATCTGGTCATAATCCTCTTTGGTGAGCATCGGATTTCCGATTCTTCCAGCAACTAAACTTTCATACAATTCTAACATAGTAACAAGCGATGCCATGTGTTGCTTTGCAGTTTCTGGAGAAAAAATTTGACCATTTTGAATATTCAATGTAACATTACATTGTAGATTTGTTGAACTCTATCGTTGAGAACTTGGTGTTGAGAAATTTAGATCAAAACTTGAATAAGATGAAGAGTATCCACCGCTCTGAGTTGTAGTGCTAACATTTGTTCCGGAAGTACCATCAGCACTGAAAGCAGTCTGAATCTTCGGACTCGGAGTAGTCTCAAATTTGCTTCCTCTATAGTATAAACTATCATCTTGTTGAGCACTTGGATTATTCATGATAGCAGTTTTCTGAATATCTAATTCATGTTCTTCAAGCTTCTGAATGAACTTACACAAATTCATACTTTCAGATTTTCTCATATGTTTTAAAATCAACAGATATGTTCTCCATTTATCTTGTGGTAATGCATCAGATAGCTTATCAACCCATTCATCATCTTCCTTTTTGATGTCCAATCTTTTCATTTCCTGGACAAGATGACAATATCTATCGATAATCCTCTTAGTCGTTTCACCTTTACAAGCTGTAAACATATCAAAAGATTTCTTTAGTAATGCACATTTATTTTTTATCATATCAGCACTTCCCTTAAACTTTTGAATCAACGCTAACCAAATTGATCTAGCAGTTTCCTCATGTTGAAGCAAAACAAAAATATCTTCTTTTACCGCTTGTTGGAGAATGCTAATCATCATTTTTTCACTGGTGTATTTTAATTTCTCAATCGCTGAAAAATCACTTAAAGGTTTTTCATTTCCACGTTCATCTGTCGGTTTAACGTAATCTTTGTCTAACGAAACCCATGCATCAAACTTATAATCTTGCACCCAGTTTTCAAAAAGATTCTGCCATCCTTTAAAATCCTCAATGTACATAAGCTTCGGAGGCTTTTGGAAAGTTCCTGTTTCATTTTCGATTTCAACAGTTTCGGCAACTGTAACTGGGGCAGTTGGAGCGGTAGCAAACGTGTTGTAAAACTCTTCTTCCATGTTTCGGTAAAATGTTTCACAAAATCACAAGATTCAAACGAACTGGAGTTCCAAACAATCTGAGAAATTACACCAAATGCGAACTGGTATCTCAAACGAACTGGACTGCGCACTTCGTGCGAAGTGGATATGTCCTCTTCGTGCGAATTGGATTACTTTCACGCGAACTAGTACAAAACAGACAACCTCGTGCGAGCTGACACAACCTCGTGCGAACTGAATTGACTTTCTCACTTCGTGCGAACTAAGTACCCCAAACCGTGCGAACTGAGATGACAAAAATCCAACTCGTGTGACCTGGGAAAATCAACTCGTGCGAAGTGATGCCATATCGAACGATATGATGAGTTTTTGTCAAAATTTATCACGCTTTAGGTCGAATTAGGGTCTAATTTTCTCAAGGATTGTTTAAAACTGTGGTTCGCAGGTTATGTATGAAAATCAGAACATTTTGACTGTAAAAACTCCGTTAATTTTGAAAAACGTGTAGAAGAATGAGTAGAAAACGGAATTTTTCGGTGAAAACAAGCCAAAATGGTAAGAACTCCTCCTCCTGAGCTCTGATACCACTTGTAGGATCGAGATTTGACCTATACGAGTCGATCAGAAGAGTTCTAATCCAAACCAAAGGCAGAATTCAGTGATTCGGACTTGATTAAAACTTGATTCACACACAGATTCACTTTAACTGTCTTGATTATTGATTTGAAAGCTTTACAGATCATACGACACTTCAGAAGCACCTCGGCTCTCGAATCACAACTGTTACAAATGAGAGACTCAGCTCAGGTATTTATAGAAGTGGCCAGTCCGCACGAAGCAAACATCACCAGGTAGCACGACCTGGCACTTCGTACGAACTGGGCTTTTCCAGTTCGTGCAAACTGTTCTTCCACACCCAATTTCCTATTTTCTAGTATACTAAGCTCTGTTCTATTCAATCTAATTACACGACTCGATACAAGACGAAGTCAACAGACATATGCACCAACATTACTACTGCTAAACTTGCATGTCTTTCCAACCCCGAAAACATCTATAAAAATGTAAAACCGTAAAAAGTGGGGATTATGAACTCACCTCGATATCCAGTGCAAAGCTAGCTTAATGTGATTTGTGATGTCGTTCCAAGAACGTGAACTTGCTAGCATGCGATCTATGACATTCCTACCAAGGAATACTTATAAGTTTCTAATTAAAACGAGGTAGCTAAACTACGTGTCCGAGCTCTACCGAATCGTTAACCATACGATTCCAAGTTAGTGTTATTATCTTGATTTGAAATAACCATTCTATGGTTATTTGATCCCATTTATAATCGGGATAAAACTAAGTCTCGAAAACGACTTAGTTTCCGGGTGATTTAGGATATATATTTATATATATAATTATATAAATATATTTATGAAGTCGTGTTAGTCGTCGTGAATAGAAATACGTATACTTAACGAATATCTATATGAAAATAATATGTTGTCATTCGTATAACGGATTTACGCATTTCCGAATAGTCGCCCTATACGTTGGCGGATAATAAAACAACTCGTCGTAGTGTTTCGTAAGGTGAAAACATATATATATATATATATATATAGGTAAATGTAAATACATATGTATATAAATGTCGCGTAACCGAAACAGTAATCTCGCATCTCGTAGATAATTATCGAAATAATTATATATAGTTGTACGCTTGTTATAATCTAGTCTTGTTTGTTTGTTATCAAAATGATTCGGGCGATAAGGTATGTTAAGATCGTACGGTGATGCATCGAATTACATTTAGACGTTTGAAATAGACATTTATTTTATAAAGTAGTCAAGTTGTAGACGTTGTAAATAAATATAGCTAATTATATTTATTTTAAATAATCGTTGAATAATAGTCGTTCGAAATAACTATAAACAATTATATTTATTGTATAAACTTTTCGAGTTGTGGACGTTTGAAATAAATATATATGATTATATTTATTTTATATAATTATCAAATTTCCAAACGTTTGAAATAAATATACATAATTATATTTATCTTATATAAATTGTCGAATTTTGTTAACTTGTAAATCATGTTCGTTGAAAGGGTGTACACTCGTTTTGTAAATCGAAAAACGTCGTCAAAATAAATATATCTTTATATTTATTTTATAAGAAAAACGTGCACTTCAACAAGTGTCGTTTTTAGGATATAATTACGTTTCATATTACGGGTTTTTAAAGAAAAACAGACAGAGTTTTCTCAGTTTTTGGATGATCCCGACAACTAAAGTGTCGATATATTTTCAAAACACAACGTTTATTCAACAAACAATATATATATAATTTTCTTCGCGTTTGCAAAAATGAAAACAAATCGCTATATATACGATGGTTCGAGCTCGGTTCGCGTATTCTAATAATCTAAAAATAATGTAAACTAACTAGCGATTTTTAAGCTTTTACCGGTCTCGTGTTTAATTTCGTTGACCGAGTTTGACTGTTGTTGACCCGATGTTTGACTGAGTTGACCGGTTGACCGAGTCGACTCGAGTTTGATCGAACCCGAATCCAACACTAACTGAGTTGGCCCGCTTTAACTTGTGGTTGACCCGCTCCGAGCTTGACCCGAAACTATCCCAAATCTGACTCATGTTGACTGGTTTCTGACCCAAACCCAAACCAAAAACCAATCCCGAAACTGAACCACCAACGCCGCCGTTGCCATTATATCCGGCGGCCTTATGCCGCCGTCAGCCACCACCATTGTCGCCATTAATTCTGGCGACTATACGCCGCCGCTGACACACTCCCACCGTCACTGATCATCACCACTTCAGCCTGAAATGACAACCAAACGGCCGAACAATACGTGGATCTACAACGAATCTGAAAGAAAAAAAAGGAGAAGTAGGAAGCTTTACCGGAAAACACGACTGTCGGAGCTCCATTACCGCCGCCGCATACGGCGGTGTTGCCGTAAACCGTCGCCGGCCGTTGCCGGAATCCCACAGGCAACGCCGTCAACCATCATCATCATCTACATCATCATCTTGTCGGCACCTCCATCACTGTCGCCGAAATGGCAGCGGCGCCCCCCTCCTCTCTCTCGTTCCTGGGGTGCGTTTTTAGAGAAATCGAATATGGGTGTGGACTGCCGGATAACGGCTCCGGTGTCTGGTTTCCGGAACTTCACCAGCCATCGTTTTTCCGTAGTTTTTGTTCACTAAAGCAGTGTAAAGAGACAGGTGTACAAGGAAGAGGGTGTTTGGGTGAGTGTGTTACCGGAGAACGGCCAGAATCGGCACCGGAGAAGAAAATCCGGTGGTCGGATTCTTGGTGAGCGGAGAGAGAAGGCAGAGAGTGATAGTGTGGTGTGCAGTTGAATTTTTTTTTTAAGGAATGAAGGTTTTGAGTAATAACCGAGTATTTATACTAGGGTTCTTAAGTGGGCTTGGACCCGATACGTTTCTGAAGCCTGTTTTCTCATCCGAATTCCTTAAAATGTTGTATAACACTTATTGAGGGTCAAAAGTATGTAGAATTATGTCGTAAGTCGTTAACAGACGAATACGTTTGTCAGATGCGTTAAATCGTGTAAATTTGCTTCGGTTGTCGTTCCTTGTCCGTTTTTCGATCCGATTTCAACTACGGATGTTAAAAGTTGATTACGAAGCTAAATATCTCGTAAAATTTTAGTTTTGAAGGTAATACGCGTGTCTAATGTTTCCGTTTCGTTGTCGGTGCGTTCCTGCACTCACGTTCTTTGTTCACATTTGCGTTTTGTGACATTCGAAAGCGTGATAATTTCGCAAAACTAAATTTATATGTTTAAATTATGTGTGTAATCCTCGTATTTGTCGGCGTTGTCAGTATTTTGTCCGGTGTTAGTTTGTTACCGCTTAACGCTCAGCAGATTTCCCGAAAATCACCATACGCGCATTGTAAAGTTAGATAGGCGTTCCTATGCATTCCAAAATCCTAATTAAGTTAATACGTGTCTTAAACACTATTTATTATTGCCTAAACATTTTTTATTCGTGTAATTGAAACGCCCCAACTTTACATCATTAAACCAACACATTAAGTAGGAAAAACTAGAAAATTTTTTTGACAAATTCTTGACATAAAAAACATTATAATTTATATCATTTTGACTAAACTATCATCAAGTATAACACGTAAATCATCTAGTACATAACACATTAACTCTTTACTTTAACAATTGTGTCTAATTGCCATTCCATGATATCCCTATACTGTTGACTTTCAGAAAGTCAACTGTCTTGCTTACATACTTTAAACTTTTGAACATGTATTCATCAAAATATGGTAGGCCATAATATTAATATCCTACGCATTTCATACTCGTATTGTATGATATATACAATTTACGTGATCCTCTAAACAATACACATATACATTCACATACACGTACTTTCACATGCTAATGCTTCATGATTCTACAAATAGAAAATATCATCCAAGGTGACTATATAACATAATTCCAACGTATCCTTTACTAATAAGCTCGTATGATTCACATTTAGCACATATTCGCCTCTTAATCATAATAAAGCAAATCATTAAATACACATAAGTATCACACCATTCAAGCACAAGGTACAAGCCTCTAATGCATAATTCTGATCAAACCGTACATTTATCCGAATTTGCATACGAATTCCATCTAACTCACATTCTTGAAGTTATTTTACCACTAATCTCATCATTTTCATTTTCATTTATTAACATATCATATTCTTTCACGCATCAAAGTGTAACAACCTTGATTTTCAAACATGTGCTTGTTGATGCACAAATAGCAGTTGTCATCTATTGAGATGCAATTTGTTTGATTCATTGCTTTGTTTTATGCTCTTACATGATATACCGGCTCGAACACGTGAATATTTGCATTTTTATTGAGTTCCGTGCTTATAAACAAGGCTACATTAATAGGGCCTAATGTGTCATTTTGTGAAAGTATAAGTTGAGGGACCAAATTGTCATTTCTTGAAACTTGCTTGAAAACGTTGATTTTAAATCCGTAGATAAAACCGTCACTATTTTACAAAATATAAAGTTCGGGGACTAAGTTGTCATTTTTGAAACTTAAATGTTCGGGTTAAAAATGTAAATTTGTAAAACATAAAGTTTAGGGTCCTTTATGACATTTTTGAAACTTGTTTTATAAATAAAAATATAAGTTTTTTTAAAACTTTTAAAAGTTTAGGGTCTAAAATGCAATTTTGGAAACTTATATTTATATAAAATAAATAAACATATATTTTTGAATTAAAAGTCCAAGGACCATTGGGTCATTTTATCAAACTAGTAGTCTAGAGACTATTCTTGCCATTTTTAAAACTGTTTTCAGTTAAAAACCCTAACCGGGTTAAATAATATAAAAGGAATCCAATTTTAAAAATTAACTCAGTTAACATGTTCAGTTAACAAGTCCAGGGACCATTCTTGTCAATTTTCAAAGTTATTTAACCGGATAAATTAACCCAGTCAGCTTTTATATTAAGGAATCATGTATTAAGAACTAACCCAGTTAGACTTTATAGTTATAAACTGAGGGACCTGTTTAGACTTTTCGGAAACATCAGGGACCGTTATTAAAACTTCGATTCAAACCGGATTCTACCGATTGTATCGCCGGGAATTGATCCAAATCGCAAACAAACAAGTTACACTGATCGATGAACACACCTGCTTGTTCTCCTCGACAATTTGAAACCGTCCAACACTGCAATTTCACCAAACCATGCAACAATGTTTCTGAAATCGGAAATGTTTAAAAATATTTAAGTGGGAATCTGAATTGGATTTATTCGGTTGTTTGAGGATCAATTAAACTTGTTATATGATTCCTGCAACCTTCACGAACCCACTGCACCTCTCAATATTCACAAACACTTCGTATTTCGTTTCTGATTCACCTCTGTTACTTCGCCGGAGAAACAACTCGCCGGACATAGCCGAAACCTCGATCCCAACGATACCGGAGACATCTTCTTCGACTATTCGGTATAATTTCACCTGCTCAATGTTCCAGTAACTTTAATTTAGTTTTCGTTCATGTTTGATAGGTTAATTCGATCGGTTTGACTTCTGTTGACTTGATATTGGGGAAGATGATGATTATTTTTGTATTTTTAATTTTCATTTTTAGACAGTTAATCATTAATTCATATTAATTCGATATTAAATCTATAAAATCCAAAATTTATATCATATATTCCTGACATATTGGTGTATTTATTAAAAATATAAAAGTTTGTAAAATTTTTATAAATTTATTTTATTTTAATTAAAACCTGTTCTGAATTAAAATAATTATATTAATTCAAATTTTTTGAATTAATTTATGAAAATTTTATGTTAATTATATTGAACAGTATACTTTGTAAAAATAAATTTTTATAAAATATTTGAAACTGTTTTGATATTTTTATAATTAAAACAGTTAAATCTCATGTTTTATTAAGTTTAATTGTATTAATTTAATTATTCTGAGTTGTAAAATATATCCAAATTTATTTTTATAATTTTATGCATGTTATATTGAGATTATTAAAAATCAGAAACCATGTTTAATTATTATGCATGTTATTTTTATATAATAAACTTTATAAAATCAGCTTTTCTGAAATTATTCTTTTATTTCCAGAATATTATATAAAATTTATCAAAGGCCATAATATTTATTCTAAATCTGTATTATTGCATGTCATTATTTAAAAATATTATTTCTAATTTTTCTGTTTTAAATAATTATTTAGGTAATTATTTATACAATCACTCAGTCATTTCATTTTAACATTTAATTAAACTGTTTATTTAAAATATATTTATTTTCTGCCATGATAATTATTTTCAATCTGATTTATACTTATTTATAATGAAAATATCATTTTTAATTATTCTGCCCTAAATTAATTATTAGATAATTAATTTGTATAATTATCACATTATTCTGAAAATACATATGTTCTGATAATACTGAATAATAATTTATAAATTCTGTAACTAAACTTGGACTTTTGAGTTATATTTTAAACTCTTAAATTATACCAACTGTTTACATAATTTTTATAAGATATATATATATATATATATATATATATATATAAATAAATAAGCTTAAAGTAAAATTATTTATTTATATGTATATATTAGTTATATTAAATATATAAATAATAATATCATACTTATTGTTTGTATAACGTAGTATTTTATGTAAACACTTCTTAAATTTATCAAATTACCAAGTGTTCCCCAAACAGATTGTCAAATCGTACAACACAAAACCTTATCACCCGTTTATACAAAATCACAGTGTTGCCCTTGTTAATGCTATGTTCCATATGTGTTTGTTTCATGCATGTTTATAGAGTAACGTGGAAAGACTTGTTCCTGCAAAACTCTTACCTATATACTTGTTTGGAATTTGATTCACAAGCAAGGTGAGTTCATAGTCCCCATTTTCTGTTTTACAATATTTTCGGGGTGAAACATATGTGATAATGTGGTACAAATTCATTTACATTTTTGTGGTTGTCTTGATTGTTTCCTTACAATTGCTTGATTACTTGATGCTTAACTTACATTCATTAACTTCGATCAAGCCGAACGGTACATTATAGCGCTATAGGGGTGACATCCCATCCGACTTCATGGTCTATTGTTGTTGTTGTTGTTCATGTTATTCATTGTGGAAGTCTGGGTGATCAATGCCGTGTTCAGTCTACAAAGGTTTGAATGTTAACCAAGCGGGACTTGTTTCAATCAATTGTTTAAAACATATCAAATGCCACATTGTTAATCATTTTATTTTATTATCACATTATTTGTTTATTACCAAATCAACTAAAACCTATGAATTCACTCAACCGTTTGTTGACCCAAATTGTTTTTAACATATGTTTCAGGTGATGATGTTTGAAGTTAGCTTTTGCAAGGATCACATAGGATTGCAAGTCAAGTGCCTTAGCTTTAAATATAAAAACAAAGACCTTTTGTGAACAATATGTTGTACTTGTTTCATACTTTTGGATGTGAATGCAATCCTTCTAATCAAACTTAATTATATTTCAACTTTAATTGTATCACCATGTGCTCATATGCATTCTATCAAGTTTCGTGATGCCCTTGATGTTTCCGCCTCCGGTCAGGGTGTCACACAAAGTACTTTAATCTATATTTACTTCATTCATTATTCATAATCATATGTTTCAAACTCAACCTCTTACGTTCTTCATTCATTTCGTGCCATTCCATACATTCCATTCGACTTTTACAAATCTCATTTCATCACTCTCAAACTATTATGACCCTACATAGCTTGATATATCTTCTAAGAACTTGACGGGATCATAAAATGGGCTTTCGGGAAGTATGAGAACCAAAAATATGAAAAATAAAAAAAATCAGTGAATTAAAACAGCCCGGGCCGTCAGCGACCCCCGGATGTGTCGTCGGCGACGCCAATTAAAAAGCGGTGTCGGGTGAAAAGTAGCGTCGACAGGGGATTTGGCCATCGGCTGGGTTAGCCGCGTCAGCGACGCATCAAGACGGCGTTGGCGACACCCCTTCCGACTGCCGTTTTGCTGCAGCTTCTTATTTCAGTCATTTGTTTGTTTCCCGAGTCCGATTTCGATCATACGGGTCCCCTAAAACCCTCCATTTCGACTCCCACCCTACAGTCCAAAATACCAAGCTAGAATTTTATATTAAACTCGTATTATACCTACTTATCCTTATCGAAATTTAAACGTTTACCTCATTTGCGGCCTTGGAGCAAAGACACCATCTCACGAGCTGTCGGTTTGAGTTCAAGCACTCTGACTTGTGCTCGAATCCCTCAAACCTTGGCTCTAATACCAACTTGAAATGCCCCAAGTTTACATCATTAAACCAACACATTAAGTAGGAAAAACTTGAAAATTTTTCGACAATTTATTGACATCAAAACATTATAATTTATATTATTTTGACAAAACGATGACATGACCAACTTGTCTAGTTACAAGGTTATTAATAAGACTAACATTTACCAAAAACATAGTACCATCAAAGGTTAAACAAGTCGATTGTACATAAAACAAAAACTTGAACTATTCAAGTAATTAACATCGGAAGAGCGAGGTAGGCGTAGTAAGTGTGCGTTCATTCCAAGATCGCCAAGCCATTCAAGTTGAGAATTTACCTACATCAACAACAAACATCATGAATCAATTTCGTTAATTATGTCAGTTTCTAATCTAATAAATCAATTTAATCCATTCCATACTTTCATAACATACTTGCATTTACTTACACATTGAAACGGGTCAAAACATACTATCTCAAAATTGAGATAAAACATACCCTTCTTTATCCCGTTAGAAATGGGTAATTACATTCGTAACATAAACTTCCATTCGATCCGTTTATAACGAATCAGATACATTCCTTTCATCACTTTTACATACATCCACTTCAACCCATTTATAACGGATTTGATTCATTCCTTTCCCTTTTTGCATAACTTTTCATTCATTCGGTTCGTTCAAGACAAGCCGACTATGATGCTTATCCATTCATAAACATTCATTCAATATGACCCGTTCGCAA
Source organism: Helianthus tuberosus (assembly GCA_030545235.1). NCBI lineage: Eukaryota > Viridiplantae > Streptophyta > Magnoliopsida > Asterales > Asteraceae > Helianthus > Helianthus tuberosus. The sequence goes on from JARYGA010010236.1 coordinate 17,560, forward strand.
TGGGTTAGCCTATTTACTTTATATCTACCACAAACTACTATAACTAAGGCTTTTGCACAATAACATTAAACGACCAAATAAAACTTGTATGCGAAATTCAACATACCTCGATCTTGTGAGCCTTCCGATTTCCTAGCGTTTGAGCTTTCTTCTTTTACGCCTATATCAACACATTCATTCATTTAGCCCAACCAAATATCATTCCATCATTTACATAATTTATCACATGACAACATCATCATAAATTTCCAAATTTCACATATTTTTTCTCTTAAGCATTTTATCAAACACTTGGCGGGTTTCGCATTAATAGAACATATTGTACAAGTATTCAAAAATGGTTTCTACTAGTTTATCTAGCAACTTACCAACAATCAACTAAGTTCATAAATCCTTTTTATTCTACATCAATTTATTCAACAATTCAAGTGTTACAACAAAATCATATGTCAAAATTACACACAATTTCTTCTAGATATTTCATATCAAATGGGTTTATGCAACAAGTCCTTCAAATGACCACAATCAAACATAAACCTTATTCTATAGTGCAATCCTTACATCTAATTACACATATTTTAACATGAACTCGTGATTTGGTTAAAAACCCATTTCCTACGATTCATCAAATCAAGAATTTTAACTTACTACTTCAAAGTATGAGCTTAGATGATCGAGATTAGGGTTCATGCAGTTGATTATCTCTGAAATCTTCCTTCAATTTGGCTGAGATTTGCAAACAAGGGTTTCACCCTGTTCTTCCTTGTTCCAGTCGAACCCAGACACACACCCAATGTGTGTTTTTATTTTCCATTCTTTTTAATATTTTGATTTTAACATTTTACACATTTAGCCCTTCTAGTTTGTTCATTTATTTAACTTAGACACCTTCCAACACTTAACTAGCATTTTAATACATTTCACTAACTAAGTTAAGTCTTTTAAATATTTTAACTTATTTTCATATTAACCCCTTTTTGGGGTGTTACAAGTCTACCCCCCACCCCTTAAAAGAGGTTTTGTCCCCGAAACCTGAACACATAACAATTTTAACATTTACACACCGAAAAGAAAAGGGTAGTGCTCCCACATTTCATCTTCTGTTTCCCATGTAGGTTCCGATCCTTTCCCGTGTTGCCATTGCACAAAGACTTGTCTAATGGCTTCATTGCGAAGGTTCTTTACTTTAACGTCTTTAATGGCTATCGGTCTCTCGACATAGTTTAATCTCTCATCTAATTCAATGTCGTCAAGAGGCACGAACGTCGATTCATCCCCAAGGCACTTTCTCAATTGCGATACATGGAAGGTGTTGTGGATCCCGTCTAATGTGGACGGAAATTCTAAACGGTATGGAACCTTCCCAACTCGAGCTAAGATCTTGAACTGCCCAATATAACGATGACCCAATTTGCCCCGTTTACGAAAACGAATTATGCCCTTCCATGGGGATACTTTTAGTAAAACATGGTCTCCAACTTGAAACTCAATAGGACGTCTTCTCTTATCTGCATATGCCTTTTGCTGATCTTGAGCCGCCTTCAGTCTAGCTCTAATTAGATCGATCTTTTCGTTGGTCATTGCTGTCAAATCTTTAGGCGCAAGCTCCCTTTGTCCTACTTCCCCCCAACATACGGGAGTCCTACACTTCCTTCCGTACAACAATTCATAAGGAGCCATTTGGATACCACTATGGTAACTGTTATTATAAGAAAATTCCACTAGTGGTAAATGGTCGTTCCAACTTCCTCCAAAGTCTAACACGCATGACCTCAACATATCAACAAGTGTTTGAATGGTTCTTTCTGATTGACCGTCAGTCTGAGGGTGATAGGCGGTGCTTATGTGTAACTTCATGCCCATATTTTCATGAAACTTCTGCCAGTAACGAGAGGTGAATCTCATATCTCGATCTGAGATGATTGACACGGGCACCCCGTGTCGAGATATTATCTCATTCATATAAACTCCCGCCATCCTTTGCGAGGAGTAGGTCTCTCGAATAGGTAAAAAGTGGGCACTTTTTGTGAGTCGGTCCACGATTACCCATATTGTATCGTGCCCCTTTTCGTTTTAGGAAGCTTGGTCACCAAATCCATTGTTATTTCCTTCCATTTCCATACTGGAATTTCCAAAGGTTGTAATTCTCTGTACGGTTTCTGATGTTCTGCCTTCACTTGGGAACATGTTAAGCATTTCGTGACATACTTAACAATATCGCGTTTCATGATTACGTGTGACTTGCTTAATATCATTGCATTCAACCATAAGAAACAACTATATGATAAAACCAAGATGTTCATCCATTAGATAGTTTTAAAACATTACAGACAACATTGTTCAAATCCCAACACAGACATCAAATCCATATTACAAACCATTCAAATTGTTTAGAGTTCCATAAGGACTCGACAAAAGACTCTACGAAAAGCTAGGCTTTGAACTATGTATCTTATCTAGGATAAGATACACAACCCAAACCCTTTGACTCGGGATGACATCTTTATTTAAAGACATGACTTGAAAACTTCAGCGCCCACCAAATCCACATTTAGTTTCCTGAAATACATGCAGTTTGAAAACATCAACAAAAGTTGAGCGAGTTCATGTGTTTTGTGTGTGAGCTCGAATAAACTTTGTAATCATTGTAAGTATGTATGTTTTTTGTAAAACGGTATGAAAGCAAACAAGGAAAACAGATCCATTAATGGTTTGCATGGCCATTAATATGTGTGACATGATGCAGGAAGGCTCAATCCTAGCGGATTTTGTACCGGGCTTCCGGCTGTAAGACATAGTCACTACATGGGCCAAATCCCGGTCCTCATGGGTGGGGCTCGCAACACCCAAATAGATCTATCACTCATGTCCCTCAGTCCTACTACGAGGATTAATAGTCTTAAGCGTTGTACCCACCACTCACATGATCTAGCAGTACATTCCTTAGCTAACCATACCATATGTAAACGTTTGTAAACAATTTGTAACATGTACTTCACCCCCGAAGTTATAAAACTGAAAACAGTCAAAAGAAAAGGGGGGCATGAACTCACAATCTTGCGTTCTTCGTATCCAATGTAACTCAAAGCTTCCCTTAGAGTGCACGACTACCTACAAACATACTACGGTTTATTAGACGGGTGGGTCGTGCCATGACCTTAGTCCTAATTAGTGTCTTTGAGTTACGTTTCTTTGTGTCATCAATATTATTCCAAGTTATATAATTATTTGTTAAAACAATAAATATTTTAACTTACATTATATTTATTAAATTTTTGGAATATTAGTTAAAATAATATATTTTAACTTTGACACGTTTATGAGCTTGTACACGTATAACTTCCCCAAGGATGGTTGTATTCATACCCGTGTTCTAAAACTTGTATATTTTGCGAAGTATCGATGGTGTATTCCGGTGTATATTTATAGGTACGAGAGTACGTATTTTTATTGTGTTTATTAAGTAGCATATACTTAATTTTTGTATTAACTTTTCCATAATAATATTTCTAATAAAAATTCATCAATATATATATTCTCAAAATATATATTTTAAGAAATATTACATAGAAAAATTATTTATAATTTTTCCCTTGGCAAAAATATTTATATTTTCATATAAACACAAAAATAATATATTTTCAAGATTATCTTTACAAAATATTTATAAATCCATTTTTCACCCAAAAATAATATGTTCCAAGTTTATTTAAGAAAATATATATTTTCTCCCAAAAATAATATATCTTCTAATAATTTCAAGAAAACATATATATTTTTATTTACCCAAAAATAATATATTTTCTTTTTGTCAAAAATATGATATATCTTTGTAATAATTGTAAAAAATCATATTTTTGTTCTCTTGGTGTCCAAAATATTAATTACCAAAATATACTTATGAAATTATTTCCGGAATATTTATGTAAGTTATATTCCTTGTTCGGTTTGTCCAATATTTTGAGTATAAATTATATATTTATTTCTTGGAATTTTGGTAATATTTTGTATTGTAATTTCTTGGTATTTTGGTGAGTTATATTATTTCAAGTCCTAAAATAATATAACTAATACACATAATATACAAATAATCACACACATGGTGACATCTAAATACATTTTCTCCTAGATACATATTTAGTCACTTTTATTATCAAAAACCAACCTCCAATATTTATAATTTTTGTAACAAAATTATGGAAAACTTTGTATAAAAATCATGGTTAAAGATATACTTGTAAATATTTGTTTAAAAATATTTTTCTAAGTGTTTAATTTTTAGAAAATTTTGCCATAGTTTCCCCTTAAAAATGGAGGTTTCCATGCTTTCAAAGCATATCATTTTCTTTTATAAATCATCACAATCAACAACAAATCAACCAATACTTAGCAATTTGCCAAAATCAAGCATTAATCACTACTTCATGAACTTGAAAATTTACAAAAATTTGTAGTAACTTACTAGAGTGTTTAGTGGGCTTAGTTACCCTTTAAAGTGTGATTGTTCATTTAAAAACATCATTATTGAAGAAGTTAGATGTTTACAACTTGTAAATAAATTTTCTAAAAATATTTCTTCTTGAGTTTTTCTTGTTAAATATATATTTCTACACTTGATTAACCACTAAAAATGTGGTTAATTTCTTAAAGAACCAAGCTTATATAAATCTTTTATTTTTTACTTGGTTTCTTGAAAAATTATTCTTAAAATCATATGCTTACAAGACTTTTATCACACTTTGTTCATCATACTTCAAGAAAAACATTAAATCTTTCAAGTTCATATTTTAACATAAGGATGATCTCTTGATCTCTAACATAATCATCCTCTCATCTTACTAGATTATGTCTTTAATCACTATCTAGCAAGATCACATGATGTTTAACATCATGTACATAAGCAATCAACATTCAAATAGCATAACAACACTCAAACAACATGTATTCTTGTGATTTTAGTCTTTTGTTTAAGATTTATGTTCTTGATTCATAGTGTTCTTCATGATTATCAACTTATACCATCTTTTAACCAACTTAATAAGATGTAAAATGAAGTGTAGAATGATCTTACTACTAGCTCAAGGCTAGGGATGATCACAAGAAGATGAAGATGATGAATTAGGTGGTTAAAAGATTGTATGAGAGGTCCTTCAACTTCCAAGAGTTCCTAGATTCTTTGTATAGCTTCTTACACCTTTGTATATGTAGTGATTGGATGATAGTTGAATGATGATTATGGTTGTGTGGGTGTGTGTTCTCGGCCGAGAGTGGGAGAGGAGGAAGAAGAAGAGTGAAATGTTGGTGAGTTGTGAGAATGATGGTTTATGTTCTTATGGTCACTTATATTATTCACCAACAAGTGTTAATCTAATGGTTTATGTGTTAAATAAGTAGGAGACATGATCTAATAAAGAATTCAAAGAAAATCACAAGTGGGGGCCACCATGAAACCGTAAATAGGTGGGGGGTCTAGAGTTAGTTTGTAAAGATGGTTAGGTTATATAGTTAAAATCCAAGTGTTTAGTTAGGGTGTTTACTTACTAGTATGTTATATAGTGTGTTATGATGTTCGGGGACCATAACTAGCTCGAAAATGTCAAAACAATGCTTCTAGTGAAAATTTGGTGTTTCGGGTAGTGCCCGGTGTTTAGTGTGCTTTATTACCTTTTGTGACAGTTTTGATTCCCAACACTTAGTGTTAGGTCCTTTTGTACAGGATCTGATTGTCACACACATGCATGAATCGACCTCGATCAATGTGCGGAATCCACTGGATCAAGTCACAGAAGTACGACAAAGTATTCAACGTTTAACACCGTTTGATCTTTCTATTTAGATGATATGAAAGTACATAAGAGCCAGAAGATAGTCAGACTAGACAGAGACTTCTAAAGTTCCAAAAGTTCTAAATGACATACCCTACCTGGGTATTTATAGGCAAACTCAGGAAGCTAGTAAGTGTTGTCCGATCGGGTGACACAAGTCAACCTTCGGTCAACACTTTTACATACAAGTGCCATTCCCTAAGCTGTCTTTCTACGCATATACATACATAAACATAATTGTTCATAAAAGACATAAACAGACAAAATACGACTCAATGCTGACGGAAGCTACAGACGCATGAACTAACAGACTCCCCCTCGGATGTAGCTGCAGTTCCTTCCAGCATAGTCTTCATTCCTTCCTATTACTCCTTCGTTCCTTTGCTCTCTGTCTTCTCTTTTCGGCCTTTTCTTCTAACATTCTACGTCTCAGAAGCCTTCCCTCTTCTATCCACCATTTCCTGTATACCGGATCACCATCACGCTTTCTGTCCCACTTGGGAATCTTGTTTTCTTCTTTCTCGATCGGCGTTTGATCCATTGGCGGCGGCCTCATCAACTTGTACTTCCCAAGCTTTGCTGCTCTATCAGATATGGCTTTGAACCTCTGTTCTCTCGTGTACTTCTTTAGAAACTCATCAATCTCCAAGTCTCTCCAATTAGACTTCCAATACATGCCGGAGTTGATGTCTTGAGCAAAGCACACATGCACGATCTTTTGGTATTGCATTGCTTGTTCTTTATCAGTGTTTTCGAATACAATCTTGTTGTAAAACAAACAGTCAATGTCTTTCTTTGAACAGTTTACTAGCCACATCGGGTCTAGTATGCATATCCTCCTTGATTCCCCCTTGGACTTATCAAACAAAGATATTACCGCTTCCGCTGTGCTAGGATTGTATAACCAACCTTGAAACTCTTCATGGAAATCTTGTTCCATAGCACGAAGTGGCATATTCTTCAAACATCGTGGAGGCTTGACATCCAAAGTTACATATTTCTCTCCGTTTTCCAGGATAGTCACAATCTGCTTTGGACGTTGCGGCTTCCAATCTGGATATCCAACTTTAGCCTGCTGCTTCACGTATTCCCACAAATGTTGATCATGTTACTTCACATCCAAACCATGATAAAACTGCTTTATGTTCTTTGTTTGGACAAGTTCATCAATATCCCACCACGGGAGGGTCTTTATGTCTGACAGAAACTCAAAATACTGTACCCCCTGCTCCCGTCGAATGGCATACACTTGCAGGTCTTCTAGATAACCCCATGAAAGAATATCTCCCCACGAAATGTCTTTATTGTGCGTGAAAAACTGAAATGGCCTTATATACTTTCTTTCTTTTGGCATCACCTTGAACCATTTCTTTCTCTCTTCAGCAAGATTCTCTCGAGGAATGGTCTTCGGCACACCTTCAGTTGAAATTTTCTCAACAATCTTTCTTCTGATCTCATCTTCGTTTTGATCCTTGAACATTTCAGTGAACGATAGAAACTTTTCATCAACACCAGAGTAGTGAAAATATGTTTCCTCGTCAGATGTGTCAGATGCTTCTTCAACGATCACATCATCATACTTGTCTGCTTCTTGGGCATAAACAAATTCAGATCTTTTATGGATGATTGAGGAATTTCATCTTCAATGTCGAACTTGAATTTCCTGTCATCTAAGCCCAGCTCTTCTAACATCTTCGCCCTAGACTTCGGTACCTCTAGCTCCCCCTCATGTTGAGCATGTAAATAAATGACAGTTGGATTTGTGAGGAATACCTGGTCGGCGTGTTGTCTTCCAGATGAAGAAGCTTCTTGATGTTGATCATCTTCTTGTTCATTGATTTCATCGTTTAGAAAATCTTCAATTCTTTGTTGAACATTTGGATTCATAATCAACAATCCAGACGCACCCTGATCATCATCATCATCATCACCTTCAGGATAGTTGTCAATTTCAAACAAATCATCATCTAAATTTGTTTCTTCCTCTTCTTCCTCTACTATCTCTTCATTTTCTTTATCTTCATCTTTCCATTTCAACAATAACATCTCAGGCTCTTTCGCCTTTCTCCTCCTTTTTCAACCAACACACGAAGCATAATGTCATTGAAGTCATAAGAGAGAGAAGAAACTTTACCAACAAGCACGAATCCTTTAGGATCTGCTTCAGCATCAACCATTTCAACGTCGACTTGGCTTGAAGAACCTCCAGTTTCTTGAGTTTCTTCTATAACACTTTTCTTCTTTTGTGTTGCTTCTTCAGCCAGTCGTCTTTCTCTTTCTACTCAGCGATCTTCAGCTCTTTTTACTTCAATCTCATTGAAGGCAGCATGAACATCAATTTTCAGATGACTTTCCATGACAGTATATAGCATGTTGAGCTGATTATCTTTCATCACTTTGTCTGCCTTCATCGCTTCCATCTCCAACTTCATCGTCTTGAGTTCATTTGCTGAAGCTTCATAAAGATCACTTATCATCTGATTCAATGTCTGGTTGATATCGTTCATCTTGACCAACTTTTTATTCATATCAGAAATTTCTTGTTGCATGATATCAAAGAGTTTTGTGTTATCTTCAACATCATCTTCCATCTTCTTTAACTTTTCATCTTGATCTATCATGACCATCTTAATTTCTTCATTTACCTTCATCAGTTCCTCAATTTGCTTCTTTAAAGTGTCATGCTCAGCTTTCTCCTTTTCAAGTTCACCAACTTTCTTCGTCAATTCTTTTGACAGCTTCATTGTTGAACATATCATAATCTTCATCTGGAATATCTTCTCTGTATACTCCAGTTGCATGAGGAAGCTCTCTAAATAGATTATCAAAAGTTGTATTCTTTTGTTGAGAGGATTCAGGAATATCTTGATTCGATTGATCTTGTGGTGGAGGTGGTGGTAGTGTAGCAGCTTTAAACCCCGTGATTTCAACATAATCATCACCAACACTTTTCTTTTGAATCTCAACCTCATGAACACTTTGTGCTTGAACCTCTTAAGCTTTTTGAGCTTCAACACTTTGAGCCTTTTCAGCTTCTTAAACCTTTGAAGATGAAACATGTTTCTCACTCTTTCCATCTTTGTCTTTAGGCAATGTAGCACCAGTTTTCTTTGCACGTACACTCCTAGGAATCACTCCTGATTGAACTGCTTTTCGTTTTGCTCTTAGCTTCTTTGCCTTTTCAAGTGGCACATAGGTGGAATCCTCTTCATCAGATGCTTTCTGCTTCTTTGTTGGTTTTCTTTTCAATTGAGCCTTGCCTCTACCAAGTGTTAAACGATCCAGTTCTGTTTCAGTTTCAGTTGACTCATCATCAGCATCTTCACTTGAATCATCATGTGCAACACCTTCAGGCTCTGCAGTTTTGACATTCTCAGCTTGAACACTTGAACTTTGATATTTCTGAGTTACAGCTGCTGTGTGCTGTAGATATTGTTCAAATGTTGCTTTAGCCAACTCAACATCTTCTTGTGATATGCTTGATGGATCCACCACTAGCTCGTCCACCAACCTTTGTTGTGGTTCTTTTGAAGGTCCTGCAAAACAAGCATTAACAAATTCATTAGAAACATATAACAATTTAAAGTTTTAACTACCTTATGACTCCCCCTTTCACTATACCCTTAACAACTATCTTCGGAACTGGCTTCTTTGGAATAGGAACTGCAGGGAACGTCTTTGGCGTTCTCTTTCTTTTTCCATCTCTCACAAATCACCATCTAGTTTTATTTTCAACTATTCCACTCATCTTTTCATCTTCATTATCAGAATCACTATTCTCATGTCTCCACTTATCATTCTCTGGAGCTACATAAGCTGGTTTGCTAATTTTGCATATCATTCCCTTAGCATTGATATCAGGTCCTTTAGTCAATCTGGTTATCGTTTCAGATGTCATATTCCTTAGACCTAGCACATCATTAGCATCCTTCGGAATATCTTTGAATTGATCGTCAATCATTATCATAATTAACCTTGGATACATGATGTACTTTCCACTTCCATCCCTGATATTTTCTTTCAAGTATTCAAAAATCACTTGTAAAACATTGTATGGCCTATTCAGCACCAAACATGTGATAATGTTCATGATGTAGTCAGATGTTTCATCATATGCTCCCTTTCTGTGTGATAAGGCATGTACTACACAATGAATCATGAACTTGTAAGCATGACTGAACATTGTTTTTATCATTTTTCCATTGATGTGACCTGTGAATCCTATTCTGCACCATAAACCTTTACATAGACGTTCAGGAATGATGGTAGGATCATCATCACTGTCTCCCAGCTCCAACACTCGTCTAAGATCTTCAACACCAAACCTTATTTCCAAGTCTACATCTTGTCCATTCTCATCCTTCTTCCTCATTGCTGAGTATATCATCTTATCTGTTTCTTCGTATCTTGCTGAGTTCCAAAATCTTCTCACATGAGATTCACACACTATGGTCTTGTCAGTTAAAGGTTTACCAATCTTGCTTTCTCTTAAAAACTTGGCAATCTTCTCAACCACAGTTTTGTTTGTATGATCTGCATCTAGTAGACAATATATGTTGTGACCTTTGTCCTAGTCTGAGCCTTTTCCCTGTAAAAATATTCTTTGTTTAATCATTTGCACAAAGTTCAAGACATAAGGATGAATAATGTAAAATATGAAAACTTCAAAATTTTTCTAACTCTTGTAATATTCTCCATGTGCTAGTACTGAGGATCGGATGGCTGTCTGATCGGATTGTCGTCTGATCGGATTGCCATCTTGTGCAATGAAGAACTCAACATAGTCATGCAATTTAATCGGATGCCCACTCAATCGGATTGCCACCCGATCGAGTTGCCACTCGATTCATGTGAAAAACAAGTAGGAACATTGACTTAGTCAACTTTTTGTGTGTGAATGTCTTTTGAATCGATGACCACCCGATTGGATTGCCACCAGATCGGGTTGCCACTTGACTCTTGGCATATATGAACAGTTGAAAGATTTTGTCATTTAGTGGCTGTCCGATCGGATTACTGTCCGATCGGATTGCCACTCGATCCATGAATAGTGAATGAATGCATTATGGAACGAGTTGCCACCCGATCGGATTACCACCCGATCAGGTTGCCAAACATTCCAAGTGACAATGTGAGAGCACATAAATCTAGGCAAACATTATGATGTGTCATGAATCGGATTGCCGCCCGATCGGATTGCCACCCGATCAGGTTGCCACCCTATTCAAAACACTGTGACACAAATTTCAAGATAACTTCTCTAACAATTAAAGTACAAATTTCTAGGCACTTATACTTAGAAAATTATTCAAATCATCATGCATATAATTAGGTGGTCACCCAATCGGATTGCCACCCGATCGGGTTGCACCTCATTCCATGAACGGTGAAGAATAATCATGAACACTCAAAAATTTTTTAAGACAAAACATCAAATTGAACATAGATCTACGTAGAGAATCTCATCACGATCAAAACCCTATGTTCATCATGTTCTAATTCGGCTTAATCTAGGATTAATTTGGCAAAAAACTGTACCGATGGCCGACACCCTCTAACTTCAGATCTACTAGATTCTACCAAGTTAAAGCACAAATCAAGACGGTAAACATGTAGATCTCATCATTGCGAAGAAAACCTCATGCTCAGATTTTATCAAAACATCCTAAATCTATCTAGATCTAACAATGAAAGTCCGAACAATGACGTCATGAAGAACAGTTAACAAACCATCAAATTAATCAGTTTAGATCTTGAAAAACTTACCTTTACCATTGAGAAGGTTGAGCAAACCAACAATCTAATGATTTGTGCAAAGAGAAAGAGTGAAAATCAAATCTAGAATGAGATTGTGTGAGAGAATAGGACGGTCGGTCGAACGAGTGAAAAGTTTGACTGAAATCTTGACCTCCTATATATAGTGTGACTTGAATCAGAGTGCTGTCCGATCGAGCTGCTGCCCGATCGGGTTGCCGGCCGAGCCAAGTACACATCTCTTTGACTTTTGAGCTTTGACCTTTGACATTTTGACTTTTTGTTGTTTTTATCAGTTTTAAGAATCCACTTAAGTATCTAGGTCCATGTTAATGACCCTAGGCACTTAATTTGCCTACCAAGTCCAACTTAATGACCTTGGTTGACCCGAAACAAAGCACACTGACGTTTTGTTCATTCTTTTTAAAACATTTTTCTGAAAAGTACAAGTTTCAAATTAATGAACTTGCTTTGACTTTGCATTTTATCAGGTTTAACATGATAAGCTCCCAACCCATCTGTCCAGCTCAGAAACTACCTGCATCTGCTTCAAACTGCGAGTCTGAAGATCAGCTTTCCACTTTGGTTTGTCGATAAAACAAAGTAGAAATGTAAAATCTTTTTGATTTTTAAGAAAGTTTCTAGACTAGAAAGCTATGAAATCTTTTTGGATTTAGAATGTTAAACTGAAATGAAATGAAATGTAGTAAACGTAAACTATTTACAAACATATTTTTGGTGAGCGTGTTAGGGGATCATATCAGCTGCCTGTTACACCCCGACCACGTATAACATACAAGACGTGGCGGAAAACGTCGGGGAGTGTTGTAACAGAATTAATTGTTTCATAACCATGGCATACAAAGTTGTATTTTATTTATCTCCATAGGAGTTACATTGTCTTAAACAGGAAATACAGAGTTTATAACATAATTAAACAAAGTCTATCTTCATTTTAAGTCTCTAAGGCATAGGTCCGCCCTAGTGTCACGATCATCATCCTATGGAAAAGCTCCTGAAAACACATGTGAAAATAGGTACGTCAGCATAAAAATGCCTGTGAGATACATAGGTTTATGAAAATAGGATTCATGACTTAAGTTTAAGAAATTGTTTAATAAAGTTTAGTCATGAACCTTGTAATTTGATTTGTTTTGTAAATCGTTTGAAAAACAATAAGTTCAGATGATATGTATAAATAAGAAAATAATGTATGGTTAAATGAATAACCATGTAAAATGAATTTGTATATGATAAGTTGTTTGTAAACAATATCTTGTGAAAGATATGTTATTTGTATAAAATGTTATATGTATAAATTGAAATGATTTAAATAACGCTATGATATGTAATATGATACAAACACTTATATATAGGAAGTACTAGCGGCGTATCCACCATGCTTGTATCATATTACACACGCCTCGTTACTTAAATCACTTAAACAAACCACCAATGTATAAAGTCTATGTTTAAACCAATAGTCAAAAGTCCTTGCATAAGCCATGTCAAATGTTTATAAGTCCAAAAGTAGTCAAGTAATGTGAATCAAATGTTATGTATTGTAAGTAAGGTATTGTCACATAATCCAAATGTAGAAATGTACAAAACAAAGTATTTTGAATATATCAAAAAGTTATGTTTTGCAAGGTAATGCATGTTACATTGATACAAACATTTATGTGGTAAGTTAACGCATACATTCAAGCCTTGAGACAGTCGGATAACCCTTTCAGTCAAGGTTATCAAAAGTAATGTTTTCGGATTCAGTCATTCCTTACATCCAAACAAACCCGAGATGTCAGGAATGGGATTTGTCAAGTCCTATGGTACCAGTACTTACTACCGAGCGGCGTAGCTAATGTTAATGAACGTATAATAGTCTCGTTTGTGCAAACCAAATGTCATAGCAAAAGTGAACATGTTATATAAAAACAATGTACTAAGTATGCTAGGTTAACATACAAAGCAGAAAGTCCTGTAAATCAATGTGCTAGCATGCTATCAGTCAACATACGTAGCATAAATGTAAAGTAAAACATACATGCCTAAACGGGTCAGAACTGAAAGTCAACGCAAAAGTCAAACTTTGCGACTTTCGGTTCCGAACCGGGTCTAAACAGGAAATTGTCGGGTTGAACATGTTTAGACATGTTCTTACACTAATTACCAAGTTATAATAATGATCAAACAGGTTGTATATGTTCTACATTGTTAATTATGCATAAATTAGAATTTAAGCATCCTGTTGACTTTTTATTAGCAAGTTTGGCCCGACTTTTGACATAGTTAGAGTGGGAATCAGGCGGAACCCTTTTGAGGGTTTATTACCCACATAATTACCAACTTATAACTACTTTTGATTCGACTAATCACTGGACCATTAGTGATTAATCGTTAAGTCAACCGTTAATTACGACGGTTGACTTTTAAGCTAAAACTAAACTAAGGAAGGTTAGGCAAACTTACAAGAGTCCTATGAATGACCAGAGATCACTTGAGAGAAGACTTGTGCTCCAGAAATGATCAGAAAGCTGAACGAAGGTGTTAAGAACTTGGTTGCAACAAAGGGGCCTTTTATAGTGATTTCAACACCACAATTTGTTGACACACAAGTCTACAAGTGACCACAACATCTTAACAAGTGTCCCTAGATGTTTAGGGGGTGTTTAGGGGCCAAGCAAGATGTGAAAAATCGATTTAATGGTTGTTACAAGTGCTCTGGCAGACAAGATCCAACAAAATCAACATTCTGTCCAGATAAGGCAGTCGCGTAGCGCGACTGCATATATAGTTAGTGCTCGCGCTACGCGAGGGTGTATGATCTGCCAAATCAATTTTCCTTTAATTGCAGTTTTGGTCCCTGGTCCTTCTAAAGGTCGCTTTCGTGTCTTGTTTTGCATTATGAGCCCTCTAAATTGACATATAAGGGCTTTAAGACATTTACCCACTTTGTTTAGCCCTCGGTTAACTTTATTGTTACCCGAAAAGTCATAAACGTCAACGTTGACGCTTTAACCCCTTGTACACGAATTTGATCATAACTTTCTCGTACGATAACAAAACTTTATGAAATTTATATCGTGCATTCTAGTGAGCATAATTAAGCGTTACAAAGCTTCGGGTTGTCAAGTTTAGTCCCTGTACACGAATTAACTTGTTTTTGCCATACCAAAGCCTTCAAAACTTATTTCTAAGTTATGTAAGGGTTATTTAAGGTATGTTAAGTATATGTTGAAGTTCCGGAGTATTTGTCACATTAAACTGATTACGTTTACGCACCAGTTTGCGTATAAATCTCCAGAAAGTGATATAGAGTTTGAAATTGGACAAAAGTCAAAACACGAAAAATGTAAAACACAACCAAACAAACATTGGGATCAAATAACATTGTTTTATTTATAATCGAACTGTTCACAATGATAACAAGCACAGATGTTACAGTCTCCCCTACTTGTGGAAATTTCGTCCCGAAATTTGTTTAGAGGAAACTCGTGGGAAAAGATGCGGATATTTCGCCTTCATTTGATCTTCGCGTTCCCAAGTAAACTCGGGTCCACGTTTAGCTTCCCAGCGAACTTTGACCAAAGGAATGCGCTTGCGTTTAAGTCACTTGACTTCACGTTCCATGATTTCCACAGGTTTCTCAACAAATTTCAGTGTTTTGTCAACACGAATTTCGTCAAGCGGTATGTGGAGGTTCTCATCAGCTAAACACCTCTTGAGATTGGACACGTGAAAAGTTGGATGAACATTTCCAAGTTCAGGAGGTAACTCAAGTCTGTAGGCTACCTTTCCGATTCTTTCGACGATCTTGAATGGTCCAACGTATCTAGGTGCAAGTTTTCCTTTCTTTCCAAATCTGATCACACCTTTCCAAGGTGAGACCTTAAGTAATACTCGATCACCGACTTGAAATTCTAAGGGCTTGCGTTTTGGGTCCGCGTAACTCTTTTGACGGCTTCTAGCTGTCTGAAGGTTATCACGTACTTTCTTTATCTTGTCAGTTGTCTCTAAAATGAGGGCAGGTCCAGTAAGTTGAGCCTCGCCGATCTCATTCTAGCAGACTGGTGAACGACATTTTCGACCGTTGAGAGCCTCGAAAGGAGCCATTTTGATGCTGGTGTGATAACTGTTGTTGTAGGAGAATTCAATTAACGGAAGATGTGAATCCCAACTACCACCAAAATCGATCACACAAGCTCTAAGCATGTCCTCCAGAGTCTGGATTGTTCTTTCAGATTGACCATCCGTTTGCGGATGATAAGCTGTGCTCAGATTTAGTTGGGTCCCCATAGCAGATTGCATGGTTCTCCAAAAATGAGAAGTGAAACGAGCATCTCTGTTAGAAATGATGTTCAAAGGAACACCATGTCGAGCTACAATTTCATCCACATAGATTTTAGCAAGTCTGTCAGCAGGAAAATCCTCACGGATTGGCAAGAAATGCGCTGACTTAGTAAGACGATCAACAACTACCCAGATGGCATCATGACCTTTCTTTGTGCGTGGAAGTTTGGTAACAAGATCCATAGTAATGTTTTCCCATTTCCAAACTGGGATCTCTGGTTGCACCAATAAACCAGAAGGACGCTGATGTTCAGCCTTAACCTTAAGACAAGTAAGGCATTTTGATACGTATAAGGCAATGTCTTTCTTCATACCAGGCCACCAATAGTGAATATGAAGATCCTTATACATTTTATCCGAGCCAGGATGAATAGAATAGCGAGACTTATGGGCTTCATCCATAAGCAAGGTACGAAGATTATCTTGGCTTGGGACCCACAAACGGTCCATGAAGTAATACGATCCATTGTCCTTCAGTTCCAGATCAGGAGTTATGTGATAGGGAAATTCCTTATCCATCAACCCTTGTGAAACACAGGATTGTTGAGCCTGAGAAATGCGTGCTTGGATATCGGATCGAGCTTGATTAACAGATTGAACAGGTACACAATGAAGCTTAGTACGTTCCTTACGACTCAATGCATCAGCTACTACATTCGCCTTACCAGGATGGTAGCGAATTTCGCAGTCATAGTCGTTTAAAAGCCCAACCCAACGTCGTTGCCTCATGTTGAGTTCTTTCTGATTGAAGATATGCTGAAGACTTTTGTGGTCTGTGAAAACCACACATTTTGTACCATACAAATAGTGTCTCCAGGTCTTAAGAGCGAAGACAACTGCACCCAACTTGTCACACCCCGACCGCGTAAAACAACAAATCGCGGCGGAAACATCGGGGCGTGTTGCAACAGAATTAATGTTTCATAACCATGGATACCAAAAAGTGTTTCGTTTTATTAAACATTGAATAATTACATTGTCTGGAAATCTAAATACACAATTTAAACATAGTCTATCATTATTATTGAGTCACTAAGGCCTTGTCCAGTCCTATGTGAGCATGCATCCTATCAATCGATATCTTTCAACAATACCTGAAACATATGTGAAAACGAGGTCAGCAAAGAAATGCTGGCGAGTACATAGGTTTTGTGAAAAATAAGATTCATGACTTCTGTTTTAAGAAAATGTTTAGTCATGAACCTTGTAATTTGCTTTGTCATTGTAAATCATTTGAAAAATAATAAGTTCAAGTGATATGTATAAATAAGAGAATAATGCATGATTAAATGAATAACCATGTAAAATGAGTTTGTATAAGATAAGTTGTTTGTAAATAATTGTCTTGTGAAAAGTATGTTACTTGTATAAAATGTTCTATGTCTCAAACTGAAATGATTCAAATAACGCTACAATATGTAATACCATACAAACACTTATATATAGGAAGTACCAGCGGCGTATCCACCATGTTTGTATCATATTACACATGCATCGTTACTTAATCACTTAATCAAACCAAACCACCAAAGTAATGTTCATGCCCAATGTAAATCATGTAATATGTATAACCAAAACCCAATCTTATATCGCTTTGAAGCCAATCGTTTACCCAATCGTTAAAACATCGTGTGAAAACCAATTGTTTACCCAATCGTTAAATTCGTTTTAGGTCGTGAAACTACTTATATGGTCGTCTCGCTAATAACATTCAAACCTTCTTGACTCGCATTAATAAACCCTTACCAAAGGATAGATTAACATTTCGCATTAATAAACCCTTACCAAAGGATAGATTAACAACTCGCATTAATAAACCCTTACCAAAGGATAGATTAACAACTCGCATTAATAAACCCTTACCAAAGAGTAAATTGACAATTACAGATTCAGTCGCTACCCACAACACCCACACATAACTACGGGTGTAGTAAATAACGGGACTTGTCAGATCCTATGGTACCATAACCTAATACTGGTCGGCTTGATCATTGCTAATGAATGTCATTTGTTATGTAAATACAACCAACAAGTTTGTTCACTTTTTGAAATCGTTATTAGTTTTGTATAAATCGTCTTAATCGTTTTTGAAACCATCGTTATAACATCGAAAATCGTTTTGATACCATCGTTAAAACTTTGAAAACATTTAGCACATATGAGTCACCCCAAAACAATTGAAAGCGGTAAAATAGGGGAATAATGTACTCGCCTGAGAATGCTTAGAGGTCTTGAACAACAACCAAACAAAGCTAGAAAGAGCACGGAATCAGTCGACAATCTAAAACTATATAAATAAACCGGACTTAAATCGGGAGATCGGATAGGATGAGGCTTGGTAAACCAAATGAGTATGGGAACTCATATGATATGGTTTAACAAGGCCTACATACTACAATGAAACCAAACCTAAGTGCTTTCGACCCATCGCGACCCATTAAGGTAGCTTATGCTACTTTAACGCGTCGTGTGCGTGAAACGCGTTCGGACCGCCTAACTAGTCCTATGACAAGTAGAATATGCCTAAACATGTTACATAATCAGTTATGTGACAAAGGTTTAGGTTACATATGCTTAATTACCAATTATACATGAAAAGGGTATTCTGGTAATTTACCTAAGGCATATAAACTACCTATCATACAACTACTCAAACGATGTGACCATAAGGTATAACCTCGGAAGGTTATTCCCTACCTACTATGGTCACCTAATGTATTTGGTCGGATCCTAATGATCGACCAAATGGGTCGGGTTCGAGGTATAAGCGATTTATTAGATCGCTTACCCTACGACCCTAGACAACGTGGTAATCAGTAGGCATAGTCCCAAGGGACTATAACCACCGTGATTACACTCACGTTGCGAAGTTCAAACGAACTTCGCATTAACCATAACTGGTCAATGTAGAAAGTCAAACAAAGTTTGACTTTCAGACTTTCAGACTCGAAAAGCAATAAAAGAACGAAAGAATACTTAAGAAGGGTCCCCGAATGCTAACCTCGATTCAAAAATCTCAGGTATGAAACAATAGTTTCAACTTAGAGTTTCTCAAATCAAAGTTCTTGTAATTTTGAAGCATGGGGGGTGGGGTATTTATAGTATTCGGTTAGCCGTTAGGATCGTTTCTAGGAAAACGTGATGCGATCTTGGCCATACACTTAGCACACATGGTATTGTAATACCATGTGCCCAAAATACCAGCCCATAGATTCCCAAAACCATGTGCAACAAGTGGGAAGGACTAGATTCGATGTATAAGCAAACATCTTTCAGAAATGACAGTTTTGGTCCCTGTTATGTGTTTATGCCATTTCCGACACTTCTAAGGCCCGTAAAGCCAACTTTAAGGCCCTAAAATGATGTCTAAACATTGTGGACATGAAACATGCTCAAAAATATGTCGGATGTCAGTTCGTTTGGTCGTACGAACGCGATGTTCGCTTAATTACGACGGAATGCGCATAAGCGCGAAAAACGATCCAAATGGCATGACGAATGGATTTTTATTATGCCAAACACTAAAATAAAATATTATAGTGCTTACATAAATTTTTGGATGTCTGGATGTATTCAGAATGTAAGTTATGCGCGAAAATGCAAACTTGTGCACTTTTGACGCTTTTAGTCCCTGAATGACCCAAAAGTTTATTTTAGCACACCTAACCCCTCAAAGCCTATTTCTAAGCTATGTAAAGGATATTTATGGTATGTTTAACTTATGGCCATGTTCCGGAATGTCTGTTACAGTTCAAATTGGCATACTTTCGCAGTTGGTCAACTTTAGTCCCTGTAAGCGATTTAACTTGATTTTGCCATACCAAAGCCTTCAAAACTTATTTCTAAGTTATGTAAAGGTTATTTAAGGTATGTTAAGCCTATTTCACTATTCCGGAGTGTTTGTTGCATTAAACTGGTTATATTTACGCATCGGTGCGCGTATAACCTTCCAGAAAGCGATTTAGAGTTTGAAATTGAACAAGGATTGATATGTGCAAATGATACACATATTTTTACAAATCCCAAGTATGAAACATAATATTTCATTGGTTTGGTATTTGTTTGATGGCCGTGGAGGCACAGGTGTTACAGTCTCCCCTACTTTAGGAAATTTCGTCCCGAAATTTATTTAGAGGAAACTTGTGAGAGTTTAAAACATGAAGTTGAAAAGACCGAACAACATTGGTTAGGGTTCTGAACTTCTAGTAACTTTAATAACATCATGCTTGCAATGTAAGAGGGATACTTATATACAAGTATATGAAGCATCATTGGTGCGTCCACCGTGCCTCCATTACATTGTTATCATTTTATTATTGTTGTCACTATCGGTTCTTACACATAGTAAACCTTACTGGGTTTCTGTGCACTAAATTTCATAATTATGTACGCGTCCATAATTAGACAATTCCTTGCATAGTTTACACAGTCTATTTTATATTGTGTAGGGTAAAACCAAATGAACAATCCTGTGATGCGTGTAACTAGACCGCCATAGAGTCCTTTTAATTAAATCAATAAATGATCTAAATAGACTATCAAGGAGTCTGTTCAGCTACAGCACTAGATGTCGTTCTTTAACCAAATTGTGAATCAATCTTTTAGACTAGACCACTCAAGGGTCTATCATCGAATCCGGGAATGGTACTATATAACCCAAGGGTCTTAACTACCACGTAGAAGCCCATAAGGATTTAAGGTAGTACCTTTTTAATATCCTACTATGAATCCCTCATATGAAGATATAAAAGATTCTTTGAGGATTTGAAAATCGTTTACCACACAAAAACATAGAGGAGAACACATAAACACATATCACATAATCGCATAATCGTATACTCGCATAATTGTTTAAATTGACCTTTAAATTTGTTATCTTTGGACACGGGTATTTAATGTATACAAGGAATCAATTCTTAATTGCATCAATTTGGATGGATCCACATGAATACCCTGCTTGTTGACTACCTGACCCAAAAACTGAACTCCTTTAAGCCAAAATTTCCTCTTGGAGGATTTAGCGAAAAGTTTGTTCCTTCTTTAGGGGTTCCAATGTCGACGAAGGTGTTGATCGTGATCGGCTCGGGATATGAATAGATCAAGATGTCATTAATAACAATGACGAACTGATCCAAATAAGGCTTGCAGACTCTATTTATTAAGTCCTTGAAGATGGCTGGAGTATTTGTCAACCTAAAAGGCATGACTGTAAACTCGTAATGGCCATACTTCGTGCAGAAAACCGTTTTGGGAAATATCTTCTTCGAGAATACAAAGTTGATGATATCCAAAATGCAAATCGATCTTGGAAAAGCATGAAACGCTATGCAGTTGATCGGAGAAAATCGTTGATTTAAGGTAGGGGGATATCGATTCTTGATGGTAAGCTTACTAGGCTTACGTTAATCGATATACATTCGGAAAGATCCATTTTTCTTTTCACAAGGAGAACAGGAGTTTCTCCAAGGTGAAAAGTTCGGACGGATGAATCCTTTATTAGACAACTCTTGAAGCTGTCTTGATAATTCTTGCATCTCGAACGGTGCAAGACGATAAGATACTTTAGATTTAAGAGAAACTAGTGTTTGAGGTTCTTAGGGAGATCACAAGTGATCATAAAAATGACAGAACCACACGAGTAGTTTCATCTTTGTGATGACATCATAAGGTTGGATCAAACATTCATACAATTGCATTAGTTGAAAATAAAAACCACAAATTTTTATTTATATAACAACCGCATTGTCTTTAAATGTTACAAGATAACAACCAGAGAAATTTCAAAATTCTACTTGTTCTTCATCGTTGATTGCCTCATTGATGTTATACACTCGTCCACGTGCTGGATTTACATTGACGTTGACGTTCGTATTCGGGTTTGCGTTAGCATTTGCATTCACCAGTCTTGGGCAGTTGTGGCGGAAATGACCAATCTCTCCGCAATTGAAACATGAACCCAGTGGGAATCTCGCAGCATTCCCTTGAACCTGAGCTTGAACCTGAGCAGCCTGATTTTGTCCCAGACGACAAATATTGGCCAAATGCCCAAGTCTACCACACGTTGTGCATTTCTTGCAATCTTGTTGTACAACGTGATGACCATTGCAACGGGCACAATGTGGTGCGGTACCAGCATATGCCTTCTTTGCAGCTGGCTGTGCCAGTGGGTTTTGCAAGTTCTGAGCAGTCTGTGCTGTAACAGCAAAATTTTGGGCACCCTTCCGCTTCTTTGATTTCTTCGAAGTCTCAACTTCCTTATCCTTCTTGTTTTGACCTTTCTTGCTATCCTCCTTGTCAGGCTCCTGCTTCTTACCCTTGTCACCCTTTCTGTGTAACTTATTCTTCCGAATCTGCGACTCAGTCAATGTCGCAGCTAACTCGATCGCCTGACGGAGTGTGGTAGGGCTACTACCAGTAAGGATGTCTTGTACCGTGTCAGGTAGGCCGTCAATGTATCTTCCGATAGCCTTGTCGAGTGGGGTAACCATTGTTGGGCAAAGCAGACTCAACTCCTCAAACCTATCAGTATACGCCCTGTGCTCACCACTATCTTGCTTCAACTCATCAAATTCCTTCTCCAAAGCTCGCTGCTCATGACGAGGACAGAATTCCCCCATCATAAGGGCCCTAAGTTCAGCCCACGCCTGTGCTAGAGCAACTTCTGTACCACGATCCCTCATAACCCCGTTCCACCATGTGAGAGCCCTCTTCTGAAACACACTCGAAGAAAACTCGACCCTGCGATTGTCAGGACACTGCACGTGGCGGAAAGTATTCTCAATGCTCTCGAACCATTGAAGAAGCCCAGTCTCTCCTTCAGAACCACTAAACTTGAGTGGTTTAGCCTGGTTAAAATCCTTGTATTTACACTGTGCGTTATTGTTGTTGTTATTATTGCCGTTGTTGTATATCTCGTGGACTTGGGTTACAACCCCGGGAAGCACAGCAGCCACCTGCTGAGAGATCAGGGCTGCGAGTTCTTCAATAGTGAAAGTCCGAGCATCGGTTTGAGCATCGCGTCGAGAAGGCATTGTCTAAAAGAGGAAACATGAAATGAACGAGTGAGGGAATTGGACGAAAAGAATGAGATGAATAAATCTGATGAAAGCAAGGATAGTGGTCATTTGTTTGTTACTACAAAGCAACAAACGACACACAGAACTAATCAAAGTAAATGGGTCAAAAATAATGTATCGCGAAGACATGCTCGCCTATAAGTGAACACTCATCCCAAGAATTCCCAGGTAAGCACAACTGGTCTCGCGTCTGATGAGATGTATACGAAGTGCTTGCCTAGACAGAAAACCCAGAATACAGGCATTCACCCTTCCAGTTTGCACGTGTTCACATTATTTAAAACCCAAAACCTTGTCGAGATTTTGAAAATTTAAAAGGGGTTCAAAACCATATAACAGAGGGTTCAAAACCTTACAATAGAGGGTTCAAAACCTTACAATAGAGGGTTCAAAACCTTGTAATCAATCATCTTAGAACAGATGATTAGTTTTGAAAGCGGTTTTGAAATTTATGTTCTTGTTGTGGTCGTCGCCTAAGGATAGGTGACGGTATTGTTTTATGACTAAACGCAAGTAAACTCGCGTTAGGGTCCTAGAAAGGTTATAGACTAGGTCAAAGCATTACTAATAACCTAATTCCCTATAACCATTGGCTCTGATACCATCTTTCTGTCACACCCCGACCGCGTAAAACAACAAATCGCGGCGGAAACATCGGGGCGTGTTGCAACAGAATTAATGTTTCATAACCATGGATACCAAAAAGTGTTTCGTTTTATTAAACATTGAATAATTACATTGTCTGGAAATCTAAATACACAATTTAAACATAGTCTATCATTATTATTGAGTCACTAAGGCCTTGTCCAGTCCTATGTGAGCATGCATCCTATCAATCGATATCTTTCAACAATACCTGAAACATATGTGAAAACGAGGTCAGCAAAGAAATGCTGGCGAGTACATAGGTTTTGTGAAAAATAAGATTCATGACTTCTGTTTTAAGAAAATGTTTAGTCATGAACCTTGTAATTTGCTTTGTCTTTGTAAATCATTTGAAAAATAATAAGTTCAAGTGATATGTATAAATAAAAGAATAATGCATGATTAAATGAATAACCATGTAAAATGAGTTTGTATAAGATAAGTTGTTTGTAAATAATTGTCTTGTGAAAAGTATGTTACTTGTATAAAATGTTCTATGTCTCAAACTGAAATGATTCAAATAACGCTACAATATGTAATACCATACAAACACTTATATATAGGAAGTACCAGCGGCGTATCCACCATGTTTGTATCATATTACACATGCATCGTTACTTAATCACTTAATCAAACCAAACCACCAAAGTAATGTTCATGCCCAATGTAAATCATGTAATATGTATAACCAAAACCCAATCGTATATCGCTTTGAAGCCAATCGTTTACCCAATCGTTAAAACATCGTGTGAAAACCAATTGTTTACCCAATCGTTAAATTCGTTTTAGGTCGTGAAACTACTTATATGGTCGTCTCGCTAATAACATTCAAACCTTCTTGACTCGCATTAATAAACCCTTACCAAAGGATAGATTAACATTTCGCATTAATAAACCCTTACCAAAGGATAGATTAACAACTCGCATTAATAAACCCTTACCAAAGGATAGATTAACAACTCGCATTAATAAACCCTTACCAAAGAGTAAATTAACAATTACAGATTCAGTCGCTACCCACAACACCCACACATAACTACGGGTGTAGTAAATAACGGGACTTGTCAGATCCTATGGTACCATAACCTAATACTGGTCGGCTTGATCATTGCTAATGAATGTCATTTGTTATGTAAATATAACCAACAAGTTTGTTCACTTTTTGAAATCGTTATTAGTTTTGTATAAATCGTCTTAATCGTTTTTGAAACCATCGTTATAACATCGAAAATCGTTTTGATACCATCGTTAAAACTTTGAAAACATTTAGCACATATGAGTCACCCCAAAACAATTGAAAGCGGTAAAATAGGGGAATAATGTACTCGCCTGAGAATGCTTAGAGGTCTTGAACAACAACCAAACAAAGCTAGAAAGAGCACGGAATCAATCGACAATCTAAAACTATATAAATAAACCGGACTTAAATCGGGAGATCGGATAGGATGAGGCTTGGTAAACCAAATGAGTATTGGAACTCATATGATATGGTTTAACAAGGCCTACATACTACAATGAAACCAAACCTAAGTGCTTTCGACCCATCGCGACCCATTAAGGTAGCTTATGCTACTTTAACGCGTCGTGTGCGTGAAACGCGTTCGGACCGCCTAACTAGTCCTATGACAAGTAGAATATGCCTAAACATGTTACATAATCAGTTATGTGACAAAGGTTTAGGTTACATATGCTTAATTACCAATTATACATGAAAAGGGTATTCTGGTAATTTACCTAAGGCATATAAACTACCTATCATACAACTACTCAAACGATGTGACCATAGGGTATAACCTCGGAAGGTTATTCCCTACCTACTATGGTCACCTAATGTATTTGGTCGGATCCTAATGATCGACCAAATGGGTCGGGTTCGAGGTATAAGCGATTTATTAGATCGCTTACCCTACGACCCTAGACAACGTGGTAATCAGTAGGCATAGTCCCAAGGGACTATAACCAACGTGATTACACTCACGTTGCAAAGTTCAAACGAACTTCGCATTGACCATAACTGGTCAATGTAGAAAGTCAAACAAAGTTTGACTTTCAGACTCGAAAGACTCGAAAAGCAATAAAAGAACGAAAGAATACTTACGAAGGGTCCCCGAATGCTAACCTCGATTCAAAAATCTCAGGTATGAAACAATAGTTTCAACTTAGAGTTTCTCAAATCAAAGTTCTTGTAATTTTGAAGCATGGGGGGTGGGGTATTTATAGTATTCGGTTAGCCGTTAGGATCGTTTCTAGGAAAACGTGATGCGATCTTGGCCATACACTTAGCACACATGGTATTGTAATACCATGTGCCCAAAATACCAGCCCATAGATTCCCAAAACCATGTGCAACAAGTGGGAAGGACTAGATTCGATGTATAAGCAAACATCTTTCAGAAATGACAGTTTTGGTCCCTGTTATGTGTTTATGCCATTTCCGACACTTCTAAGGCCCGTAAAGCCAACTTTAAGGCCCTAAAATGATGTCTAAACATTGTGGACATGAAACATGCTCAAAAATATGTCAGATGTCAGTTCGTTTGGTCGTACGAACGCGATGTTCGCTTAATTACGACGGAATGCGCATAAGCGCGAAAAACGATCCAAATGGCATGACGAATGGATTTTTATTATGCCAAACACTAAAATAAAATATTATAGTGCTTACATAAATTTTTGGATGTCTGGATGTATTCAGAATGTAAGTTATGCGCGAAAATGCAAACTTGTGCACTTTTGACGCTTTTAGTCCCTGAATGACCCAAAAGTTTATTTTAGCACACCTAACCCCTCAAAGCCTATTTCTAAGCTATGTAAAGGATATTTATGGTATGTTTAACTTATGGCCATGTTCCGGAATGTCTGTTACAGTTCAAATTGGCATACTTTCGCAGTTGGTCAACTTTAGTCCCTGTAAGCGATTTAACTTGATTTTGCCATACCAAAGCCTTCAAAACTTATTTCTAAGTTATGTAAAGGTTATTTAAGGTATGTTAAGCCTATTTCACTATTCCGGAGTGTTTGTTGCATTAAACTGGTTATATTTACGCATCGGTGCGCGTATAACCTTCCAGAAAGCGATTTAGAGTTTGAAATTGAACAAGGATTGATATGTGCAAATGATACACATATTTTTACAAATCCCAAGTATGAAACATAATATTTCATTGGTTTGGTATTTTTTTGATGGCCGTGGAGGCACAGGTGTTACACAACTCAAGATCTTGAGTGGTGTAGTTCTTCTCATGTATCTTCAACTGCCTCGATGCATATGCTATGACTTTGTTCCTTTGCATCAGGACGCAGCCAAGACCCAGTTTAGATGCATCACAATAAACGACAAAATCATCGTTGCCCTCAGGCAAAGTCAGAACAGGCGCGTCGCAAAGTTTCTGCTTCAAGTTTTGAAAAGCTTCCTTTTGTTTGAATCCCCAATCAAAGGGCTTGTTCTTCTGAGTTAGAGCAGTTAGAGGAACTGCAATCTTTAAGAAGTTTTCTATGAAGCGGCGATAATAACCCGCTAGACCAAGAAAAGAACGAACCTCAGTAGGAGTAGTAGGCGTATCCCAATCCTTAATCACACTGATCTTGGAGGGATCTACATGAATACCTTGTTCGTTGACAATATGTCCTAAGAATTGAACTTCTTTAAGCTAAAATTCACACTTGGAGAATTTGGCGAAAAGTTGCTCTTTCTTTAGGAGTTCCAAAGTAAGACGAAGATGTTGCTCGTGATCAGCTCGCGTCTTAGAGTAAATCAAGATGTCGTCAATAAAAACAATGACGAACTGGTCCAAATAAGGCTTGCAGACCCTATTCATTAAGTCCATGAAAACAGCAGGAGCATTAGTCAAACCGAATGGCATGACTGTGAACTCATAGTGCCCATACCGAGTGCGGAACGCTGTCTTGGGAATATCTTCTTCATGCACACGAAGTTGATGATATCCGGAACGCAGATCAATCTTCGAAAAATAAGAAGCGCCCTGTAACTGATCAAAGAGATCATCAATGCGCGGTAGGGGATATCGATTCTTGATGGTAAGCTTGTTAAGCTCACGATAATCGATACACATCCTAAAGGATCCATCCTTCTTCTTGACAAAAAGAACGGGAGCACCCCAAGGTGAAAAGCTAGGACGGATAAAACCTTTGTCAGAGAGCTCCTGAAGCTGCTTAGACAACTCTTGCATCTCAGATGGTGCAAGACGATATGGAGCTCTGGCAATGGGATTTGCACCAGGTACGAGATCAATACGGAACTCGACTTGGCGTGCTGGGGGTAGACCAGGTAACTCTTCAGGGAAAACTTCAGAATAATCCCGAACGACAGGAATATCTGAAATAGACTTACCCTTGCCTTTATCTGTTGTAACATGTGCTAAGAAGGCCACATAATTCTTTCGCAGATACTTCCAAGCTTTAAAACAAGACATGAGTTTGAGGCCACCAGACGGTTTCTCACCTTGAACCTGTAGGATCTCGCCTGTCGAAAGTGGCACACGAACAATCTTCTCAAAACAAACTATCTCTGCGCGATGCTTAGATAACCAATCCATACCCACAATGACGTCGAAGCTTCCAAGTTGCATAGGCGTGAGGTCGATCGGAAAAAGATGGTCGTTAAGGTTCAACTGGCAGTTGCGAAGAACAGAATCAAGAACAATGGGTTCACCACTAGCAACTTCTACTGTCAAAGGTTTTCCTAGTTTCGTTCTAGACACGCGAAGCATTAGCTCAAAAGACAATGACACAAAACTCTTATCGGCACCCGAATCAAAGAGAACAGATGCAGGCTGATTATTAATAAAGAACGTACCGTTCACCACTTCATTGTCTGCTTGTGCCTCTTAAGCATTCATGTTGAAGACTCGACCTCGAGCCGGAGCCTGATTCTGATTTGGATTCTGGTTCTGGTTGGCTAGCCTTGGGCACCGGTTCCTGTAGTGGGTCAAATCCTCACAATTGTAGCACGAACCAGGAGGAAAATGAGGTCGTGCAGCTTGACCTTGTTGCTGAGCAAGAGGCTGAGCAACTTGTTGGGCTTGGTTCTGAACTGCCTGGTTCTGGTTAACAGGAATGCGACAAGTAGCGGCAAGATGACCAGATCTTCCGCAGTTGGTGCACTGACGACACTGGAGGTGTGGTGGATGATGGCCGTTACACCTGTTGCACAAAGGTGCAGTGCCAAGATATGGCTTCTTGGCTAGTGGTTGCGCAGGCTGATTTGGTGCAGCTTGAGCCTGTGCAGTAACGGCATAGTTTTGGGAAGCCTTCTGCTTCCTAGACCCTCCAGAATTCTTTCCCTTCTTGTTTTGACCTTTCTTGCTATCCCCCTTGTCAGAAGCCTGCTTCTTTCCCTTGTCACCCTTTTTATGCAGCTTGCCCTTTCGAACCTGCGACTCAGTCAATGTCGCTGCTAACTCGATCGCCTGACGGAGAGTGGCAAGGTTACTACCAGTAATGATGTCTTGTACTAAGTCAGGTAGGCCGTCGATGTATCTTTCGATAGCCTTGTCAAGTGGGGTAACCATTGTTGGGCAAAGCAGACTCAACTCCTCAAACCTGTCAGTATACGCCCTGTGCTCGCCACTGTCTTGTTTCAAGTCATCAAACTCTTTCTCCAAAGCTCACTGTTCATGACGAGGACAGAACTCCCTCATCATAAGGGCCCTAAGTTCAGCCCAAGTTTGTGCTAGAGCGACTTCTGCACCACGGTCTCTCATAACCCCGTTCCACCATGTGAGAGCCCTCTTCTGAAACATACTCGAAGAAAACTCGACCTTGCGATTGTCAGGACACTGCACATGGCGGAAAGTATTCTCAATGCTCTCGAACCATTGAAGAAGCCCAGTCGCTCCCTCAGAACCACTAAACTTGAGTGGTTTAGCCGAGTTAAAATCCTTGAATTTGCATGGAGCATTGTTGTTATTGTTGGCTTGGTTCCATTGAGTAAAGAGATTTGGGAATTGAGCAGCCATCTACTGCGCAATGATTTCTGCCAGTTCGGCAGTCGCTATCTGGTTTTCGCGTCGAGGAGGAATTCTAAAAGAGGAAAACATGAAAGGAAACGAGTGAGATGATTGGATGAAGGTAATGAGATGAAACAAAATTAACAAAAGAAAAGATGGTGGTCATTTTTCCGCATTACCAAGCAAACAAACGACACACAGTGACTAATCAAAGTAAATGGGTGAAAAATAATGTATCGCGAAGACATGCTCGCCTATAAGTGAACACTCATCCCAAGAATTCCCAGGTAAGCACAACTGGTCTTGCGTCTGATGAGATATATACGAAGTGCTTGCCTAGACAGAAAACCCAGAATACAGGCATTCACTCTTCCAGTTTGCACGTGTTCACATTATTTAAAACCCAAAACCTTGAAGAGATTTTGAAAATTTGAAGGCACAAGGCCAAAAACCAAACTGGAAGGGTTCAAAACCTTACAATAGAGGGTTCAAAACCTTGTAATAATTCATTCAAAAACAGATGATTGATTTTCAAAAATCGTTTCGGAAAAATTTGGTTTTTGTTAAGTTAATCACCTAAGGATAGGTGATGTGCATGTTTTAAGATCTAAACACAAGATAACTTGTGTTAGGGTCCTAGAAAGGTTATAGTCTAGGTCAAAGAATTACTAATAACCTAATTCCCTATAACCATTGGCTCTGATACCAACTCTTCTATCACACCCCGACCACGTATAACATACAAGACGTGGCGGAAAACGTCGGGGAGTGTTGTAACAGAATTAATTGTTTCATAACCATGGCATACAAAGTTGTATTTTATTTATCAACATAGGAGTTACATTGTCTTAAACTGGAAATACAGAGTTTATAACATAATTAAACAAAGTCTATCTTCATTTTAAGTCTCTAAGGCATAGGTCCGCCCTAGTGTCACGATCATCATCCTATGGAAAAGCTCCTGAAAACACATGTGAAAATAGGTACGTCAGCATAAAAATGCATGTGAGATACATAGGTTTGTGAAAATAGGATTCATGACTTAAGTTTAAGAAATTGTTTAATAAAGTTTAGTCATGAACCTTGTAATTTGATTTGTTTTGTAAATCGTTTGAAAAACAATAAGTTCAGATGATATGTATAAATAAGAGAATAATGTATGGTTAAATGAATAACCATGTAAAATGAATTTGTATATGATAAGTTGTTTGTAAACAATATCTTGTGAAAGATATGTTATTTGTATAAAATGTTATATGTATAAATTGAAATGATTTAAATAACGCTATGATATGTAATATGATACAAACACTTATATATAGGAAGTACTAGCGGCGTATCCACCATGCTTGTATCATATTACACACGCCTCGTTACTTAAATCACTTAAACAAACCACCAATGTATAAAGTCTATGTTTAAACCAATAGTCAAAAGTCCTTGTATAAGCCATGTCAAATGTTTATAAGTCCAAAAGTAGTCAAGTAATGTGAATCAAATGTTATGTATTGTAAGTAAGGTATTGTCACATAATCCAAATGTAGAAATGTACAAAACAAAGCATTTTGAATATATCAAAAAGTTATGTTTTGCAAGGTAATGCATGTTACATTGATACAAACATTTATGTGGTAAGTTAACGCATACATTCAAGCCTTGAGACAGTCGGATAACCCTTTCAGTCAAGGTTATCAAAAGTAATGTTTTCGGATTCAGTCATTCCTTACATCCAAACAAACCCGAGATGTCAGGAATGGGATTTGTCAAGTCCTATGGTACCAGTACTTACTACCGAGCGGCGTAGCTAATGTTAATGAACGTATAATAGTCTCGTTTGTGCAAACCAAATGTCATAGCAAAAGTGAACATGTTATATGAAAACAATGTACTAAGTATGCTAAGTTAACATACAAAGCAGAAAGTCATGTAAATCAATGTGCTAGCATGCTATCAGTCAACATACATAGCATAAATGTAAAGTAAAACAATGTACTAAGTATGCACACAATGGACATACATAGCATGAAATGTAATGAAATCATGCACTATAATGTACTAACAAACATAGCAGGTATATGATGTGAAAACAGGAAAGCACGAAAGTAACAAGTAGGCACATGTGTTCCACCCCAAAACAGTTTGAAAACAGTAAAAGAGGGGTTCTATGTACTCACTTGAGATTGCTCAGAAGTCCTAAGATAACCACCAAGCAATGCTAGAGATCACGGAATATCAAACGGCACCTGATATAGGTAACTACATTAATAAACCAGACCTAAGTCGGAAGATCGGATAGAATGTGATTTAGACCCGACAAGTTTGAAGACTTGTTTAATATGGGTATTTCATACACAATCTGGATTTTAAGATAAAACCGATAAGGTTTGACCCGCCTCGGCTAATTTATGTAAACTAGTTATATAAACCGAACCGAACGTGTAATAAGCGTAACGGTTATTTATGAGAGCCATATACAGGTTTCCTAAGTTAATTATGCCCCAAATATGTTGTGACATCAGTAAGATATCTTTCATTATGCCCGAAACATATTTAAACACAAACTATGCCTCGTAAGGGTAGTTCGGTCATTTAAAAGGTTATAAAAGAGTTTAAGTATTAACCTGAGTTACAGGTCTGATGTAATCAGAAAATATACTCAATTTGCTAAGTTATATCAGTAGGGTAAAGTATATATGTGAAATTTATCAATTATACCCAAACTATGCACCGTAGGGGCATTTTGGTAATTTCACATAAGCAGTAAAGCTCAAAACTAAAGTCTGAGTTAAACAACTTTTTCTTACTGTTAAAACATTATCATTTACCTAAAATATCAGTAGGTATCAACCCTTGTATGTCTAAAATAGTTCTAGTACATACTATGCGTTAAAAACGCTTAGAAAGGCGATTATGAGCCGTTTCCGGGTTATATACATAAAACTGATATTTTTATTATTCCAAAAGGCTTAAAATAATTTATTTATCATTTAGAATCAGTAGCAAAAGGTTTGGAGTCGTTTAGATATGTAAAACTCATTTTATGGCCCGTAAGGGCAAAACCGACTATTACCGGATTAAGCCTAAGACTATGATTTATGCTCGGCCTAAAATTAATTAAAAATCTTCAAAAATCCCAAAATAATATATTACATCAGTGGGTAATATGTTTGATAACAAAAAGTAGGCTTAACTAGGCTATACGCTAATTACGCCATTTAATTAACATAAAGCTTTCATTTTGCGCTAATGAGCATAACTCTCAATCTACACCACCAATTGATCTCAAATTTTGGATACAAGTTTATATATCAGTAACAAAGGTTTCTACTCTTTTACATTTTCAAAAATCACGTTTTAAGGTGAAAAGGGCATAATGGTCAACATATGAGCAATTAACGGAAATATGCATATTAATTGGATAACTAATGAACCAAGGTGTATAATCACAGAGGGTTATACTAGTATGTAACTAAGTCCAATTAAAGCTCTGAGGCATTTCTAATACATGCCTAAACAGGTCAGAACTGAAAGTCAACGCAAAAGTCAAACTATGCGACTTTCGGTTCCGAACCGGGTCTAAACAGGAAATTGTCGGGTTGAACATGTTTAGACATGTTCTTACACTAATTACCAAGTTATAATAATGATCAAACAGGTTGTATATGTTCTACATTGTTAATTATGCATAAATTAGAATTTAAGCATCCTGTTGACTTTTTATTAGCAAGTTTGACCCGACTTTTGACATAGTTAGAGTGGGAATCAGGGGGAACCCTTTTGAGGGTTTATTACCCACATAATTACCAACTTATAAATACTTTTGATTCGACTAATCACTGGACCATTAGTGATTAATCGTTAAGTCAACCATTAATTACGACGGTTGACTTTTAAGCTAAAACTAAACTAAGGAAGGTTAGGCAAACTTACAAGAGTCCTATGAATGACCAGAGATCACTTGAGAGAAGACTTGTGCTCCAGAAATGATCAGAAAGCTGAATGAAGGTGTGAAGAACTTGGTTGCAACAAAGGGGCCTTTTATAGTGATTTCAACACCACAATTTGTTGACACACAAGTCTACAAGTGACCACAACATCTTAACAAGTGTCCCTAGATGTTTAGGGGGTGTTTAGGGGCCAAGCAAGATGTGAAAAATCGATTTAATGGCTGTTACAAGTGCTATGGCAGACAAGATCCAACAAAATCAACATTCTGTCCAGATAAGGCAGTCGCGTAGCGCGACTACATATATAGTTAGTGCTCGCGCTACGCGAGGGTGTATGATCTGCCAAATCAATTTTCCTTTAATTGCAGTTTTGGTCCCTGTTCCTTCTAAAGGTCGCTTTCGTGTCTTGTTTTGCATTATGAGCCCTCTAAATTGACATATAAGGGCTTTAAGACATTTACCCACTTTGTTTAGCCCTTGGTTAACTTTATTGTTACCCGAAAAGTCATAAACTTCAACGTTGACGCTTTAACCCCTTGTACACGAATTTGATCATAACTTTCTCGTACGATAACGAAACTTTATGAAATTTATATCGTGCATTCTAGTGAGCATAATTAAGCGTTACAAAGCTTCGGGTTGTCAAGTTTAGTCCCTGTACGCGAATTAACTTGTTTTTGCCATACCAAAGCCTTCAAAACTTATTTCTAAGTTATGTAAGGGTTATTTAAGGTATGTTATGTATATGTTGAAGTTCCAGAGTATTTGTCGCATTAAACTGATAACGTTTACGCACCAGTTTGCGTATAAATCTCCAGAAAGTGATATAGAGTTTGAAATTGGACAAAAGTCAAAACACGAAAAAGGTAAAACACAACCAAACAAACATTGGGATCAAATAACATTGTTTTATTGATAATCGAACTGTTCACAATGATAACAAGCACAGATGTTACACTGCCGACAAGCTACTAGTACCGTTAAGCTTGATAACATACTAAGCATTAAACAATTCACAGTGATTGCTGATATACTGATCCAATTTAAATTTTCACACAATTTTCAATCTGTTCAGGATACGAATTAGTTTTTTAAAGGCTTAACAAATACGCGTGTACCACCTCAGAATATACTCCCGTATCCAGACTATCTATATTCAGTCTTACAGGTGAACGTACAACAATGATATCTGTAAACGGGTAATGCGAGGCCATGAGAGCTCAGGTTAGAACTTCCGGTCAGACAGAGAGATGATAGCTCGACTTTCGGTGTGTCCCGTTTGGGGATCTTTTCTTCAACAACACATGATTAGCATTTTTCAATGTTTCATCATTTTTTATGCTGAGGGTGAGCTTTCAGAATAAAGCAGTGCAGAGTATTATACGAGGACTAGGCTATTGCTTCCGCAAAATCAGAAGTCCTGGTATAATACCCCAGATATCATTACGCGCATAGACCTAGTATGTCAGAAATAGAGTCTTTCAAATAGGATTTCAGGGGTTACCTATATATCCGATAGATGTTCCCCACGTAATAAGCAAGAAATGATTTAGGTTTATATCCCGAACAAACTTACTAAATGTATAAAAACCTATCGGCATATCATCAGTGAGACTGCTTAACACTTTTATTCTTTACATTTCTTTAGCGTACTGCAACTGTCTAGCTGATGTACTATCATTTCCCCTTTTTACACAAACTCTTTTTCGATTCTCTATTGTTTTTGGGTTTTGAAATATCTCATGTTTTTGGGGTTTTGAATTTTTTATTGTTTTTGTATTTTCTGAAAATATTACCTATCTCCCCCTAAATACCAAAACAGCTAAAAAATCGACATACCATTGCAGACAACTTTTCAACATCATCTACAGTGGTACCTTCATCTACGCCAATAATCCCCTCCGCAACCGATAGTAACTTCATACCATTAAGTTTCAAAAGATATTGAAAACGAGTTTTGTCAAATGCTTTGGTATGTAAGTCAGCTTTTTGTTCATCGGTGTGGATTTTTTCTATTCGTATCAACTTCTTCTCGAAAAAGTCTCGGATGAAGTGATGACGAATTTCAATGTGTTTGGTTTTAGCGTGATGAACAAGATTTTTAGTTATGTTAATGGATGCCTCATTATCAACAAAGATAGGGGTGGTAAGAAATTGCAAACCGTAGTCGTGCATCTGTTGCTGGATCCACAAGATCTGGGAGCAGCAACTGCTAGCAGATACATACTCGGCTTCACATGTAGACAAAGCAACAGAGGTCTGCTTCTTACATTGCCAGGTAACCAATCGGGGTCCGAAAAACTGGCATCCCGCAGTTGTTGATTTAGCGTTCACTTTGCAACATCCGAAATCGGAATCAGAGTACCCCTCAAGCGTGAAATCGCCATCCTTTGGATACCACAACCCCAAGCTAGTAGTTCCTTTCAGGTAGCGTAATATCCTCTTGACGATTGTCATATGCGAAGCTTTGGGACTTGATTGAAATCGGGCCGCGAGGCAAGTTGGATACATAATATCCGGTCTTGATTGTTGGATCGTTGTGTGACCCGAATGAGTCAATCAGAAGAGTTTACAATCCATATCAAAGGCGGAATCAATGATATAGACGTGAATACAGCTTGATTCTCCCTAATTATCTTCTTTTTATTGATTTCAAATCTTTACAGATCGTTTGACAAACCGGCAGCACCTCGGCTCTGAAATCGGAAAGTTACAAATGAATCAGCAACTCAGCTATATATAGGGGTGGTGATTTCGTACGAAATAGCAATAGCTCATTTCGTGCGAAATACCTTTATGTTATTTCGTACGAAATAGCTCTTGCTATTTCGTGCGAAATACCCTTTTTACAACTAAAACCTATTTTCTATCCTGCTGAGCACTGGTTTATCCTATCTAGAAACAAGACTCTATAAAGACGAAGTTAACAGACATCTATGCTCCAACAGACTCCCCCTTGGATGTTGACGAAGTCTTTAGCATCAAATCTTCAGTCTTTAGTCTTTATCTATCTTTTCACTCTGCCCAAAATGTCTGACACTGTAAGCACACTTCAATCTCTATCTTCAAACTCTCCTTTGAATGTTGATCCAGAATGTAGACTCCCCCTTTCAATATGTTGGAGCTCGAATTCTGGTTCAAACTTTACACTATCTTTACCATGAGGATCTTGTTTCCTGTTTCTCAAGAAATTTACATTACAATCTATTGACTTTTAACATCTTTTCTCGTTTTTAACAGTTTTAATAATCCACTTAAGTATCTAGGTCCAAGTTAATGACCCTAGGCACTTAATTTGTCTACCAAGTCCAAATTAATGACCTTGGTTGATCTAAACGAAACAAAACTGACTTTTGTTCAACAATTTACAAAACATTATTCTGAAAATTACAAGTTTCAACTTAATGAACTTGTTTTGACTTTTCATTTTCACAAATTTAACATGATAAGTTCACAACTCTTCTGTCCAGCTCAGAAACTTCCTGCATCTGCTTCAAACTGCGAATCTGATGATCAGCTTTCCACTTTGGTTTGTCAGAAAAATAAAGCAGAAATGTAAAATTTTTTGGATTTTGAATAAAGTTTCTATACTAGAATGCTAAACAGAAATGAAATGCAGTAAATGTAAACTATTTACAAACATATTTTTGGTGAGCGTGTTAGAGAATCATATCAGCTATCGACAAGTCACAAGTACCGTTAAGCTTTGATTTCATATTTAGAATTAAACAATTCGCTTAGATTGTCGATATACTGATCCACTTAAGTTCTCACACAATTTTCAATCTGTCCAGGATACGAATTAGATGTATTAAGAACTTAAACTCATTCATGTGTCCCACCTCTTGAATATACTCCCGTATCCAGATCCCAATATTCAGTCTTACAGGTGAGTATACCACAGATGATATCTGTAAGGGGTTTAAATGCGAGGGCCATGAGAGCTCAGGCTATTGCTTCCACAAAATTATAGAGATGATGGCTTCGACTTTAGGTGTGTCCCCTTTAGAGGATCTTTTTTACAACAGCACAAGATTAGCATTTTGCAATATTTTATCATTTTTATGCTGAGGGCGGGCTTTTATTTCAAGCAGCAGTAAAGTATTATACGGGGACTAGGCCATTTCTTCCGCATTATCAGAAGTCCCGGGATAATACCCTAGATATCACTGAGTATAAAGACCTAGTATTTCAGAAAGATGGATCTTTCAAATGAGATTTCAGGGGTTACCTATATATCCAAGTAGTGTTCCCCACGAAATAAGCAAGTAAAGATTTAGGTTTATATCCCGAACAAACCTACTAAATGTGTAAAAACCTACCGGCATATCATCAGCGAGACTGCTTAAGACTTTTAATCTTTACATATCTTTAGCGTACTGCAACTGTCTAGCTGATGTACTATCATTTCCCATTTTTACACAAACTCTTTTTCGATTCTCTATTGTTTTTGGGTTTTGAAATATCTCATGTTTTTGGGTTTTTGAATTTTTTTATTGTTTTTGTATTTTCTGAAAATATTACCTATCTCCCCCTAAATACCAAAACAGCTAAAAAATCGACATACCATTGCAGACAACTTTTCAACATCATCTACAGTGGTACCTTCATCTACGCCAATAATCCCCTCCGCAACCGATAGTAGCTTCATACCATTAAGTTTCAAAAGATATTGAAAACGAGTTTTGTCAAATGCTTTGGTATGTAAGTCAGCTTTTTGTTCATCGGTGTGGATTTTTTCTATTCGTATCAACTTCTTCTCGAAAAAGTCTCGGATGAAGTGATGACGAATTTCAATGTGTTTGGTTTTAGCGTGATGAACAAGATTTTTAGTTATGTTAATGGATGCCTCATTATCAACAAAGATAGGGGTGGTAAGAAATTGCAAACCGTAGTCGTGCATCTGTTGTTGGATCCACAAGATCTGGGAGCAGCAACTGCTAGCAGATACATACTCGGCTTCACATGTAGACAAAGCAACAGAGGTCTGCTTCTTACAATGCCAGGTAACCAATCGGGGTCCGAAAAACTGGCATCCCGCAGTTGTTGATTTAGCATTCACTTTGCAGCATCCGAAATCGGAATCAGAGTACCCCTCAAGCGTGAAATCGCCATCCTTTGGATACCACAACCCCAAGCTAGTAGTAGTTCCTTTTAGGTAGCGTAATATCCTCTTGACGATTTTCATATGCGAAGCTCTGGGACTTGATTGAAATCGGGCCGCGAGGCAAGTTGGATACATAATATCCGGTCTTGATTGTTGGATCGTTGTGTGACCCGAATGAGTCAATCAGAAGAGTTTACAATCCATATCAAAGGCGGAATCAATGATATAGACGTGAATACAGCTTGATTCTCCCTAATTATCTTCTTTTTATTGATTTCAAATCTTTACAGATCGTTTGACAGACCGGCAGCACCTCGGCTCTGAAATCGGAAAAGTTACAAATGAATCAGCAACTCAGCTATATATAGGGGTGGTGATTTCGTACGAAATAGCAATAGCTCATTTCGTGCGAAATACCTTTATGTTATTTCGTATGAAATAGCTCTTGCTATTTCGTGCGAAATACCCTTTTTACAACTAAAACCTATTTTCTATCCTGCTGAGCACTGGTTTATCCTATCTAGAAACAAGACTCTATAAAGACAAAGTTAATAGACATCTATGCACCAACAGACTCCCCCTTGGATGTTGACGAAGTCTTTAGCATCTGTTGGTGCACGGAATGTCCGATGACTACGTCTGAGTTGAGTCTTAGGTCTAGATAGGTTAGATTGGAGCTCGGAAATGAAAAAGAGGTTTTAGAATGTAATTCCGCCCCAAATGACATTTATGTCATTTGGAGCGAAATCAGGTTTTCATGTAATTCCGCTCCTAGATGGTTAAAGTAGGTGATTTCGCTCCTGATGTAACTTGTTAATTCCGTTCTTGTTGATATTTGTGATTCCGCTAGTAATGAGCATGTTATTTGGAGCGGAATCAGGAGGCTATATATAGGTGATAGGTCGAGTTCATTTGTAACGTTGGAGCGGAATTAGGTCTTGTGTACGGTATCGAAACTCTGTCAAAATTACATCAGAAACACGTGTAAAAGCTTGTAATCAACAATAGAAAGAAGTTAAAAGGATCCGAGCTGTTTGTGACTTCGTTTACGTTGATTCCGCCTTCGTATTTGAAGATGAACTACCTTATACTGACTGTTTAGGGTCTCAACACGGTCCAACAAGTGGTATCAGAGCTCAGGACGAGGAGTTCATACCATAGCAGCTTGATTCTACCCGAATTTCTTACTTCTACTCACTTCTTATTATACTTTTCTGAACTGAACTAGTTCCAACGGTCGGAATGGTCTTTTCGAGTATATTGTGTAAAACTTAGTTTTAACAAACCCTAGAAAGATTCAGGTTAAAACTCGAATTAAAAATGGTAAAAATGACCTAATAACCTGATTCCGCTCGTAAAGTTCTTCGCTGATTTTGCCCTTAACAGTTGATTTCGCTCTTAAAACATTAAAAAGTTAATTCCGCTCAAAATTAAGTTGTTGATTTCGCTCGTAATCAGTTAAATTCTGATTCCGCTCGAAAACACATCAGTTCTGATTCTGACCGAGAGATTGTTATCTGATTCCGCTCGTAAACAGAACAAGTCTGATTCCGCCCGAGATTAATTCTGATTTCGCCTGAAACATACTTTCTGATTCCGCTCAGAAAGTTAATATCTGATTTCGCTCTTAATCAGATTTCTTTTAGATTTCGCTCGAAATCAGAATAAGGCTGATTTCGCTCGAACTTGCTGTGTTACAAAATTTCGAAAATTTTTCTAAGTGTTTTCCTGATTTTTTTCAGGTACATACAAGATGGATGATTTCAATCCATTTTATGATGACTTTGCATTTGCTGGAGATGGTGGAAATGATACATCTTCGAGTAACACCAATGAGAACACGTCAAACACAAAGAAAAAGTTATCGGATGCATTGGAGGCTGAAAGTGCTTTCGGAACTTACAACAAACCCCCGAAGTTGATGGCTATTGAAAAATATAGTCGGTGGGCCAGGAAGTTTGAAGATTGGTTGATGGCCTTTGCTTTTCCTAGCTGGAAGAGTCTAAAAAATGGTTACGATAATGGAGGCAAAAGTGGCGAAACCTTAACAACAACTGAAGAAATAGATTCGTTTGTTGCTGAGCAAAAATGCATTGCGTTGCTGTTTCAATCTGTTCGAGAAGATATAATATATTTGATCGAATACTCTAGTGCTACAGATCTCTGGGATAAGTTGAAAAACAAATGTTTAGGAAGCAAAGAAATTGTGAAAAACAAAAAGAAACTACTTAGAAAAGAGTTTGATTTGTTTGGGTGTTTAAAGAATGAATCAGTTTGTAAAATGATTGAGAGGTTTGGGCATCTGAAGCTGGAATTGGCAAGACATGAAATTTCCTATCCTCAAGAAGAGCTAGTTGATAAGCTGTTTGACTCACTACCAGATGAAATGGATTGGCAATACTATGCGTTGATGCTGAAGAATACGATCAAGCCTGCAGATCTTACGGTGGATTTGCTGATTGAGAGATTAGAGAGTCACGAGTTGGAATTAAAGAAGACACACAAAGTTAATCATTCGTCTTATTAGCAGAATTTGGACTTGTATTATCCAAAGAGCATGATGCCAAAGAATACATCTCCCAAGACTGCATTTTCTGCTGAAAATGTTTCCACAACAAACAAAGAAAGTCAAAGCAGTGGTAATCACAGTGGATATCATAGTGGGTCTTCATCAAATTCAAACCAGTCTGATGAAAAAAACTTATTTCAATGCAACATCGCTGTAGACTTAAAGAACGCTCAGAACTTCAGCGAGGAATCTGCCAAACAACAGATGGTTTTCCTAGCATCGGTATTGGAATCATATGAAAGCCTTGTAGCAGGGAAGATTGGCAACACCAACCTAACAAAAGAGGACTATGATCATATAGATCTTGAGGAGATGGAACTAATTGACATAAGGTAGTGTATGGCCAGTGCAGTTCGTCGAGCACAGCGTTTCATGGAGATAACAGGGAGGAAGTCAATTGGTGGACCATCTACCAAGTTGGGCTTTGATAAGTCTAAGGTGACATGCTTCAAATGCAAACAGAAAGGTCACTTTAAGCGTGAATGCCGAAATTCGTATGCTGTTGAATCTAAGAACCCGTTCAGAGAAGATTACTACAAGAAAGCAATTTATCATCAGAATAAATCGGAGCCACCAAGAATGAAGCAAATTGAAGATAACAAAGAAAAATCTAGAGCTCTTGAGGTGATTCATGATGATGAAGGTTTCGACTGGAGCGAGTTGTTACCTGAGGAGGATGCGGTTGGATATGCATTCATGGCAAATTCTGAACCTAAACCTTGGAAAGACAACAGAACTGAAGAACAGAAGTATAAACACAGAAAGATGTTGGCCACGAACAAAATGATTAGAATATCTGGTATTTTTTCTGAAGCAAAAAGAGCAAAAAGATGGGATCCAGACAGAGAATGTTATCTTGACCCCTATGGAAACATTGCTATTGATCATAACACTCTTGATATGGAAACCATAATTCAAGAATACAAAGTTGAAGATGATTATTGGCAGAAGAAATGGTGGGGAAGTGGTGAAGATGAAGAGAAAGAGAAGAAAGAGAAAGAAGAGAAAGAAAAGTCAAAGAAGATTGATACTGGGATCATTGACACTTCACAGGAATTGAATGCTGAAAATATGGGAAAGATGGCTGACAAGGTGCTGGCTGCTAATGCACTTGAGGTAGATTCTAAATCTGTTTCTGAGTCTAAAAGCCAAGTCAGTTCAAAAGCGTCAACGACTGAGTCAGGTAAGAAGGTCAGTGGTGATGTTGACTGCAAAAATTGCATCAAAGAGTGCAAGGTTTGTAGTACAAACACTTATCTCAAAGGTAAGAAGATTGAGGATCTGATTGCTAAAGTCAGAAGTGTTGAGGATCAAATCCTTGCTCGTGACAAAATGGTGAAAGCTTCAACTGAACGATTAAAAGAATTAACTAACAAAATTGAAACTGATAAAATTGATCAAGAAAAGGTTAAGAAAGAAAATGAAAGGTTAATTTTTGAAAATCGTCAGATCACTGAAAAATTTGAGAAGCTGAAAAGCACGATTAAAGATAATGATGATAGAAACGGTAAAACTTACAAAGAAAATTGTCAATTGCAATGTGTTTTGAGAATCAAAGAAGAATTAATCAACAAACAATTGGATGAGATTGCTAAATCGAAACTTCAGTTTGAAGAAGCAAAGATTGAGAATGAACGGATCAATTTGAAATTGAACAG
Organism: Helianthus tuberosus; assembly: GCA_030545235.1. Lineage (NCBI taxonomy): Eukaryota > Viridiplantae > Streptophyta > Magnoliopsida > Asterales > Asteraceae > Helianthus > Helianthus tuberosus. Next base: position 60,460 of record JARYGA010010236.1, read on the forward strand.
TTACAGCTCTGCAAGCTTTGTTTTGCAACACATCATTCCCAAACCCATCGGGAAAGACAAAGTAGGCGAAGATGTATACTGTGATGGAACTGGGGTGGGTTTTCATCAAGTTCCACCACCAATTCTAGAAAATTATTCGAAAAAGCAATCTGGGTTGGTTAATCTTGAGGAAGGAAATGAAGTGAAACTTCCTGATTCAATTGATGTGACATTTTCTTCTTCATCATCTGATGATAGTGTTCAGACAGAGATTGTTAAAGCACAGCTGAAAGTGTTTTGATGTCTGATTCAGCTGAAGATGATGGATATTTCTTAGAAAAATACATTCAAAAACAAAAGTCCAAAAACAACTTAAATGATGAACCTAATCTTGTCATGTACAAGATGTTGGGATCTGATAAGTTGTATTCGGATTCTGAGTTTCCCATTGAGAATGTTAATGTGAAAAAGTTAACAAATGTTTTCAAATTGGTTGAAGTTGAGTTGTCAGCAGTGAATAGTTTGATTCAAACAAAGAGACAAATGAATTTTGAGAAAGATAAAGCTTACTACAAAAAGCATGTTGTTCCACCACGTTTTTATAAAAACAATCGAAACAATTGGTCGGGTGGATATCAGGGTGGTAAGAGTTATCAGAAAAAGAATTTTCAAAACAAAAGGTTTGCTGAAAAGAAGGTGTTTGTGAACAGTTCAAGTTCACTTTCTGATGAGGAAAATGATTTTTTTTCAAAATCAAATGAAGATTTTTTTGCGAAGAGAGCCTCACAACCTCAGTCTGAAGGCACAAGTCGGGTAGTTGATACTCGTACCTGTTTTAGATGCAACAAAGTTGGTCACATTGCAAGAAATTGCACCAACTTCAAGCCTAAGACTGAAGTTGTTGAAAATCAAACGAAGAAGGTTGTTGTAAAAGGCAAAGCTCCATTGGTTGTTGAGAAAAAGATTTTGAAAAATAACAACACCAAGATCAAAATTGAACCTGTTAAAAATGTGGTAAATAAAAATGACAAATTCTATAAGCGGGTTGCATCATCTCAACAAACATGGAAGCCAAAAGTTGTTGATAAACCAAAGGTTTTAGTGTCGGAAAAACAATCTTCTTCTACCACACCGGTAAAGATGAATGTTCCTGTTGATTATTATGAGAAAATTGCCAAACAGGATTCTGAGAAAAAGGTTGTTTCGGAAAAAGACCAACCATCTGGTCAACCTCAAAAAGACGAATTTTTCTTGTATAAAGAGGTTAAGGTTGGGTCTGCTGAGAATTTAAAAATGAATGATCAAAATTTTCCGCCATTGTACACTATGAAATCTAAACTCAAAGTCCAGTTACCTGAGTCAAAAGAGGCTTGGGTAGCATCAAAGTCTCATTAAATGATTGGGACTTGCCGGAGCTTCCTAGTTGATAATCGTGAAGCATGAATCGGCATCTTTATTGAATTGTTTGTGATATGTGCAGGAACTTTAAAGAGCTATTTCAAGATGGATCATGGATAGTGGAGCGTCTCGACATATGACAGGAAAGACTGCATTGTTGTATGACGTTAGAAATATCAATGGTGGTTATGTGGGATTTGCTGGACACGAAGGTGGTCGAATTATTGGCGAAGGAACGTTATCCAATGGGATTGTAACGTTTGAGAGAGTTAACTACATTACTGAGCTGGAGAATAATCTGCTGAGTATTTCGCAGATTTGTGACAATATGTATACCACTCACTTCACAGACAAAGAATGTTTGATCTTGAAACCAGGATTTGTTATCCCTGAAGAATGGATTATCATGCGGGCACCTAGAGTGAATGATTTATATGTGTTGGACATGAGTGTAGCAACTACAACAACAGGTCAGGCACATTGTTTTGTTTCCAGAGCAACAGAGAAAGAATCGAAGTTGTGGCACCGGAAGATGGGGCATATACATCTTAGAAAAATGAATCACTTGGTACACAATGATTTGGTTCTTGGAGTTAATATCAAAGGTTTTCATCTGGAAGGGGAGTGCATTAGTTGCGTCAAAGGCAAGCAGAAGAAAAGGTCACACCCTAAAAAGCAAGTCAATTCAGTTTCCAGACCGTTAGAGAGACTACATATGGATATGTTTGGTCCAGTAAACGTCAAAAGTATTACAGGGGATCTCTACTGTCTTGTGGTTACTGATGATTATTCTAGATTTTTGTGGGTATCATTCTTGAAGTCGAAAGATGAAACGTTTGAAAGTTTGTTGGCGTTGTTCAGGAAGATTGAAAATTTGTACCAAACGCGTATCAGAAGAATTAGAAGTGATAATGGTACTGAGTTCAAGAACAACAAGATGGAAGAATATTGTGATGAAAGAGGTATATTGCATGAGTTTAGTGCTCCGTACACTCTGTAGCAGAATGGAGTCGCAGAACGCAAGAACAGGACGCTAATCGAAACGGCTAGAACAATGCTTGCTGATTCAAAGCTACCGATAAATTTTTGGGCATAAGCAGTTTCCGGCGCATGCTATACACTCAACAGAGTTCTCACTGTCAAGAAATTCAACAAAACATGCTTTGAGTTGATCAATAACCGCAAACCGAATCTAAAATTTTTAGAAACGTTTGGGTCACCCTGTACTGTTCTAGAGCCTTTTAGAAAGTTTGGTCCGAAGAGTATTGAAGGGATATTCATTGGTTACGCAAGTCCGTTACGACGAGTCTTCGTTCCAAGTCTGAAGCGGATTATTGAAGCTCCTAATGTTGAATGTCAAGGTTATACAGTGCCGCCGCAGAATCCTGGAGATTCATGGCGTTATCATTATGACAAGTTGTGGGATTCGTTTGACATGATGGAAGAACAAGAAGAAGAAGAAGAAGAAGATTTCTTTGATGAGTTGGATATTTTGAGGGAGTATGAGTCATCTCTGGAAAGGTTCCCAGCTGAGTATTCAAGACGACCGCAACGAGAATCAAATGACGATGAAGCAGGTCCAAGCAATGCTGGTGAACATGATGATGTCCAACAAAATGAAGTTGCTCAAGATAATCAGTCGGCACAGAATGATAATCAAGAATCTGAGAACATGCCAGTATTTGATCGTGGTGATTTAGATTCTGAGGGGGAGCAAATTCAGATCTCAAGTCAAACAAACCCAGTCAGTGAACAAGGTGCAAATTAGAATGTTACTAATCTGGAAGGTGATGTAGATGTTTCAGGCGAAGTAATGCCACGAACTCTTTCATATCATCAAGAGGAATTGATCATTGGAGAACTGCAGACAGGCGTCCGCACTCGAAGACAGAATGATAAAGGGCTTACATGTTTTTATACAACAGTTGCTCCTTTGCAAACTGAATTCTCATTGAGTTGTTTTATCTCGCAGGTTGAACCAAGAACTTACAAAGAGGCGCTTATTGAAGATTCTTGGGTCAATGAAATGCAGGAGGAACTGAGCCAATTTGAAAAGTTGGGAGTGTGGAAGTTAGTGGATTTACCGGATGGTCAGAGGAAGATAAACACCAAGTGGGTATTCAAGTGCAAGAGAGATGATAGAGGATTTGTGGTTCGCAACAAAGCTCGACTCGTAGTCCAGGGTTTTTGTCAGCAAGAGGGTATAGATTTCACTGAAGTATATGCTCCGGTTGCTCGACTAGATGCTATCAGAATCTTTCTGGCATTTATGTCTTGGAAAAACTTCAAAGTATATCAGTTAGATGTAAAATAGGCTTTTCTCTATGGGAAGGTAAAAGAGGAGGTTTATGTCGGTCAGACACCAGGCTTCACCGATCCAATCCACAAAGACAAAGTTTACTTGCTAGACAAAGCACTGTATGGTTTACACCAGGCCCCGAGAGCTTGGTACGAGAGATTGTCTCAACACCTACTAGCCAACAGCTTCATTCGTGGAAAAGTGGATGCCACTCTCTTTACCAAAGAGGTCGACGGTCATCTTCTGATTGTTCAGATATACGTGGACGACATCATATTTGGGTCAACAAATGAGGATCTATGCAAAGATTTTGAATGAGTTATGAAGCAGAAATTCGAAATGTCATCGATGGGTGAGATGAAATTCTTTTTAGGCTTGCAGGTTGATCAACTGCCTAAAGGAATTTTCATACATCAAACGAAGTACGTTCATGATATCTTGGAGAAATTCGGGATGTCAGGTTCTACTCCCGCCGCCACCCCATTAGCAACGAATCATGGGATAAACCCTGATCTCACCGGAGAGAAGGTAGATGAAACGATGTATCGTTCTATGATTGGTTCGCTGATGTATTTGACAGCTTCAAGACCCGATATTATGTACCCAACCTGCCTCGCAACAAGATTTCAATCTAACCCAAGAGCATCGCATATGGTGATTGTGAAAAGGATATTACGCTACCTGAAAGGAACTCCATCGTTGGGGTTGTGGTATCCAAGAGAAGGCGACTTTACGCTCGAAGGGTATTCTGATTCCGATTTCGGATGCTGCAAAGTTAATGCTAAATCAACAACAGCAGGGTGCCAGTTTTTTGGATCACGATTGGTCACTTGGCAATGCAAAAGCAAACCTCTGTGGCTTTATCCACATGTGAAGCGGAGTATGTATCTGCTAGCAGTTGCTGCTCACAGATCTTGTGGATCCAGCAACAGATGCGCGACTACGGTTTGTAATTTTTAAACACCCCTATCTTTGTTGATAATGAGGTAGCGATTAACATTACAAAAAATCTTGTTCATCACGCTAAAACCAAACACATTGAGATTCGTCATCACTTCATTCGTGATTGTTTCGAGAAGAAGTTGATACGAATAGAGAAAATCCACAGTGATGATCAAAAAGCTGATTTACATACCAAAGCATTTGATAAAACACGTTTTCAGTATTTGCTAAAACTGAATGGTATGAAGCTTTTATCGGTGTTGGAGGAGATTGTTGGCGTTGATAAAGGAGACATTGTAGATGATGTTGAGAAGCAATCTGCAATGGTTTGTCGATTTTTTACTTGTTTTGGTATTTAGGGGGAGTATAGGGTAATTTTTTTTAGAAAATCCAAAAACAATAAAAATGACAAAAATACAAAAACATGAGATATTTTCAAAATCCAAAAACAATAGAAAACCAGAAAAAGAGCTTGTGTAAAAAGGGAAAATGATAGTACATCGGCTTGATAGTCACGGTATGCAAAAGAAATGGAATGTTTAAATGCGTTAAACAGTCTCGCTGATGATATATCGGTAGGTTTTTACACATTTAGTAGGTTTGTTCGGGATATAAACTTAAATCTTTACTTACTTATTTCGTGGGGAACACTACTTGGATATATAGGTAACCCCTGAAATCTCGTTTGAAAGATTCTTTTTTCTGATATACTAGGTTTTTATACTTAGTGATATCTGGAGTATTATTCCGGGACTTCTGCTGAATGGAAGTTCTGACCTAGTCCTCGAATAATACTTTCCGCAATGCTTGAAACATAGCATCACCCTCAGCATATTTGATAAGACAATAAAATTGCTTAGCAGCGCTGTTGTAAAAAAGATCCTCTAAAGGGGACACACCCAAGTTGATTTATGATCTCTCTGCTGAACGATGGTTCTGACCTGAGCTCTCATGATTCTTCATAAATTATTAACCCTTTACAAATATCATTTGTGTTATAATTTCCTGTAAGACTGAACATTGGGATCTGGATACGGGAGTATATTCAAGAGGTGGGACACACGTATAAGTTTAAATCTCTAAAACACTTAATCCGTATCCTGGACAAATTGAAATGTGTGTGAGAATTTAAGTGGATCATTATATCGACAATCTAAGCGAATTGTTTAATTCTGAGTATGTAACTGAAGCTTAACGGTACTTGTGATTTGTCGAATAGCTGATATGATTCCCTAACACGCTTATCCAAAAATTTGTTTGTAAATAGTTGTCACACCCCGACCACGTAGAACATACAAAACGTGGCGGAAACATCGGGGAGTGTTGTAACAGAATTAATGTTTCAAATCCATGGCAATTGAAGTTTCGTTTTATTAATTAAAAGTGTTACAGTGTCTTAACAAACAAGAAAATACAACTTAATTAACTAGTCTTGCATCTTTTATTGTCACTAAAGCCCAAGTCTGCCTATGTGTATCTTGATCATCTTATGCATCAGTTCCTGAAAAACACATGTGAAAATAGGTACGTCAGCATAAAAATGCCTGTGAGATACATAGGTTTTGTGAAAATAGGTTTCATGACTTATGTTTGTGAAAATGTTTAGTCATGAACCTTGTTATTCGCTTTGTTTTGTAAATCATTTGAAAAACAATGAGTTCAGATGATAAGTATAAATAAATGTAAGGTTAAATGAATAACCAAGTAAAATATGTTTGCATAAGATAAGTTGTTTATAAATCAATGTCTTGTGAAAAGTATGTTACTTGTATAAAATGTTCTATGTCTCAAACTGAAATAATTCAAATAACGTTACGACATGTAATACCATACAAACACTTATATATAGGAAGTACCAGCGGCGTATCCACCATGCTTGTATCATATTACACACGCATCGTTACTTAATCACTTAATCAAACCAAACCAACCAATGTAAGAAGTCTATGTTTAAATCAATTGTCAAATGTATTAGGTAATATGTCAAAGTGTTCATGTCAAGATGTAAATCATATCAAAATGTCTATGTCAAATATCCATGTCAAATGTCTATGTCAAATATCCATGTCAAACGTCTATGTCAAGATGTCATGTATGGCAAGTGAAATGTCTCAACTAAACCATATGCACAAAAACAAAGTATTGAAGTAAATCTTGGTTTAAATCAAAGTTATGTTTTGTGGGAAATGCATGATCAAATGTCAATCATGTTAAAATGTCTATGCCGAAATGTCTATGTCAAATGTCTATGTCAAACGATGTACTAAGTAATGCACACAATTGGGCACACCTAGCATGAAATGTCATAAAATCATGTACTATAATGTACTAACGAACATAGCAGTATATGATGTTAAAACAGGAAAGCATGAAAGTAACAAGTAGGCACATGTGTTTCACCCCAAAACAGTTTGGAAAACAGTAAAAGAGGGGTCTATGTACTCACCTGAGATTGCTCAGTAGTCCTTGAGTAACAACCAAACAATGCTAGAGATCGCGGATATCAAACGGCACCTAATATAGGTAACTATGTAAATTAACCGGACCTAGATCGGAAGATTGGGTAGCATTAGGGTTTGTAAACCAAACGAGTGTAGAGACTCGTGTCATTTGGTTTAACAAAGCCTACATACTAAATGAAACTTATCCTAAGTGTTTTCGACCCATTACGACCCGTTTAGGAAGCTTATGCTACTTTAACGCGTCGTTCGCGTGAAACGCGTTCGGACCGCCTAACTAGCCCTATGACAAGTGTTATATGCCTAAACATGTTACATAATCAGTTATATGACAAAAGTTTAGGTTACATATGCTTAATTACCAATTATACATGAAAAGGGTATTCTGGTAATTTACCTAAGGCATATAAACTACCTATCATACAACTACTTAAACGATGTGACCATAGGGTATAACCTCGGAAGGTTATTCCCTACCTACTATGGTCACCTAATGTGTTTGGTCGGATCCTAATGATCGACCAAACTGGGTCGGGTTCGAAAGTATAAGCGATTGTTTAGATCGCTTACCTTACGACCCTATCTAAGCACTAAACTAAAAGTGACGAGCTAAGCATGTTAAAACATGCTTAACTAAGTTTAGAAAACAGGTTTGGTATCAAAACAAACGGTTTTGATACACATAAGTAGTTTGGTTACAAAATACGCAAGAATACGTATTCTGACCGAAACTACGGCTCGTCACTGAGCCTAGATAACGTGGTAATCAGTAGGTATAGTCACTAGGGACTATAACCATCGTGATCACGCTCACGTTATGAAGTCCAAACGAACTTCGCATCGACCATAAACTGGTCAATGCAGAAAGTCAAACAAATTTTGACTTTCGGACTCGAAAGCGATTAAAAGAACGAAAGAATACTTACTCGGGGTCCCCGAATGCTAATCCCGATCCAAGTAACTCAGGTATGAAACGAAAGTTCCAACTTAGAGTCCAAATGATCAGATTTGTGGGTTTGGAAGCAATGGGGGGTGGGTATTTATAGGAAAAGTAGAGCCGTTAGGATCGTTTCTTGAATATCGTGCCACGATCCGAGCCGTACACTTGTCACAAAGTTGTGGTGGCTAAAATTGATGCTTTTCTTAGTGACTAAGCAACTTAAAACATGTGGTTAAGGATCAATCAGCTGCAACTTGTGATTAAAACATTGAATCTGGTCCAGATCATGCAGTCGCGTAGCGCGACGGGTAGGCCCTTAGGGCTCGCGCTACGCTACTACCTCCCCTGAATCAGAAAGTTTCAAAATTGGCAGCAATGGTCCCTGCACGTGTTTAAGGCCTTTTTCGATGCGTTTGGACCCCGTTGACCTCATTTCAAGGCTCTAAAATGAAGTTAAAGTATAGGGAACTCAAAACATGCTTAAAAATATGCCGGATGTTGGTTCGTTTGTTCGTACGAACGCGATGTTCGCTTAATTACGACGGAATGCGCATAAGCGCGAAAAACGATCCAAATGACGCGACGAATGGATTTTTCTTATGGCGAACACTAAAATATAATATAGTCATGCTTACATAAATTTTTGGATGTTCAGATGTATTCAGAACGTAAGTTATGCGCGAAAATGCAAACTTGTGCACTTTTTGACACTTTTAGTCCCTGAATGACCCAAAAGTTTATTTTAGCATACCGAACCCCTCAAAGCCTATTTCTAAGCTATGTAAAGGATATTTATGGTATGTTTAACTTATGGTCATGTTCCGGAATGTCTGTTACAGTTCAAATTGGCATACTTTCGCAGTTTGTCAACTTTAGTCCCTGTAAGCGATATAACTTTGATTTCACCACATCAAACCTTCCAAAACTTATATCTAAGTTATGTAAAGGTTATTTAAGGTATGTTAAGCCTATGTC